>SJYO01012962.1:1022269-1167749 GCA_006410555.1 Capra ibex | reverse complement strand
CCCACCCACTACAACCCACCCAGCCTCCCTCCAGGTCCTCCCTCCCACAACGAAATCAACGATTCAACACAGACTGAGAACACTGGGGTCCCTGACATCGGAAGGTCCGAGAAGATAGGTACCCTAAGAGGTCCGTTCTTGTGACCTCACCCAACGGTAAAGGAAGAGGTTACCTCTATATATATATGTGTGTGTGTGTGTGTATGTCTGTGTGTGTGTGTGTGTGTTTCGCCTAAGAGAAACAACGTTTCGTCTTTAATTGTGTTGTAACATTTCGCTGATGGGAATTTTTTTCCAACCTTTTGACTCCTACGGATACATATCTTCGTATATGTGCGTGTTGTCCTTTCGTTTACACTTACACCGCTTCACAGTGTTACCCGTTTTCCGCATTTTCCGTGACACTATCCGTCGAAGGTTTTACCAAGGGCTCGATAGGGGAGAGATAATATGTACAGGACATTTAAGAGACAGGAACTAGCACTTACCCTGGACACTGGTACTTCTGCAGTGAGGTCCCAATCTAATAAGATCGACCAGTCCCACCTTTCTATATGTTAATTCTACGGTTTAGTCAACGGAAGTTTAATTAGTTTTTCCCCTAATAACACCCACCCACACCAGATTTACCCACTCGTCTAGGAAGACGAAACTTCTTCGTCTTCATTCATTCTTCGTTCGAAACTGCTTCATTCGACGGTCCAATACTCTCCCAAACTCTTCCGGGAACTGTTCCTTGCCGCTCATCCGAGAACCTCGACTCTGGTCGGAAGTCGACTGCCGGTAGTCTTTTGCCCTCGAGTCAAGAAATCGACTTTTCTCGACTTAAGACGGTCGTGGGTACGCTCTCGTCTTCTACTACGATAAGGGGTCTTCGCTTGACTGACCGTGGAACTGACGCTCTGACCCGTCCTCTCGGCCGATTAGACACGGACCTGAGGACCGAATATACTTATAACTCTTGATGTATACACAACAAAATTCCACGATTCAAACATCACTGACGAATCGGTCGTATCTCTCGATTATACATTTGTCTATAAGAAACCTAAGAGGAACATAGTAAAGACGTGTGAACTTTGACGTAGGCGTACTTTTCTAAAATTTTTGTACGACAGGGAGACACCTGGTGAAGAAAAAAAGGAATGATTTTCCGACATCCGATTAGATCCCAAAGAGACCATCGAGCCGACGATTTCTTAGACGGACGTTACGTCCTCTGGGGTCAAGCTAAGGACCCAACTCTTCTAGGGAACCTCTTCCCTATCCGATAGGTGAGGTCATAAGAACGGACCTATTAGAGGTACCTGTCTCCTCAGACCGCCCAATGTCAGGTACCCAGCGTTTCTCCGTCTGTCCTTACTCCCTGATTCGTGTCGGGTCGTGTCCGATTCGATTGGTCGTTTTGGTCATAGAGTTGAAAAGGCAAGGGCATTGAGTGCATTCTGTCTTTATTTGGGTTCCAGTAATCAACAGAAACTTTAGAATATTACACAAAATGATAATTACATTTATAACGAGATCTTATATTACTTAGTCAAACGAACTTATACTATTAATTTAGAATATGAAGACAAAAATCGGGACTACTGTTTTAGTCCTAACTTAGAAGGAGGGAAAGTATTTAATAGACTTTTAACTTGCTTTATTCTTTACTGCCGTAAGTTCATAACTTGACGTTCCTACACCTATTAGTATTAGGGATGGTCTTTCCTTTTCACTCCACTCAGTATGTTAGCAGGGTCGAAATACAGAACTTGGTAAATGACTTAATCTCAAGTTCACCCCTCTAGAATCAGTCTCATATCCCGAGAACTGTTCAACAGTTCTGACTACTCTATCTTTAAACCCCACCGACTTTTCATGAGGTCCTTTACAGTAACTCAATGGAACTAAAATAATTGACTTATGGTTTGCCGTACAAATCTTCCGATCCCCTTGTTGACCCTTGGGATTTAACTTGTTAAGACTCTCTAGGGTTTTGGACCCTCTACTAGTATAAGACTATTCCGTTTCGGCTCGTTGTCACAGATTATTTGTTACGTAGGTCATCTTGGAAGGTCACCAGTTCGAGGTTATCACGTTTATACGATAACATAAAACTGGAACATATGGGACTAGGTCGATGTAAGTAAAAATTCATGACCCTCACAAAGACACTTTAGTGAGTCTAAAAAGATATATCTGTTACGAAAATATACGTTTAGAGATTCGGGATCCGGTATTATCTTTCTGATTCGGAATTAGATAGGTTTCTCGTCGAACGTATCCCGAACAGTTCCTCACAAAAAAGAAAAGAAAATGTATATGTTGTCTTATCTTCTTTGTTTTATTTTGATATAACTTGTAATCTATTATCTTGGGAATAAAATTTAGACTAAAACGGTATCATATTATTTATACACTTTTTTCCTTTCCCTAAATTGACGAGACCCTGAGTAATAAGATTAAATCTTTATTCTTTTGATTAGCAATTAGGTATCTTGACAATACTCTTAGCTTACTCTTTTATATATATTCGGTATTCTGACTATATTTATGAACCGTTAGAAAGTCCATAATTTCGAGTCGTTCTTCCTGTCGCATCGGAAATTTTTTATGTTCATTTTATAACAGTTTATTCTTTAAAGTTTGATTTGTCCTCGGTGGGAATTCTTTTTTTCGTAAAGACCTTAAATAAAAAACAACAAAACCAAATCCGTTGTACATTTATAATCTAATTCAAATCTTTTTCTACAATTTTTATATCCGTCACTCACTTTTCCTAGACCAAAAATTAGTCTTACGTTTATTACTTGTATATTAATTTTTTACTTTCACCCGACGTTTAACACACATTACCAGTCAAATAATAGAAGTTCAGACATAGTCTTCAGTCAATATCGAGCTTCATATACGGTTTGTACCTCGGTGGACTTCAACGACCTTCCCACATTACCAAAACTACCGACACAAGTGAGTGGTTTACGAGCTCAGGCCGTCCGACCCGGAAGGGGTGGTAGACATAGTCTTCGTCTAACTAGGTAGGAGCAATGCACTTTAGGAGAAAAAGATCCAACGGCTCCACGGACAGGATATGAATCACACTACTTTCAGACACAATTTTTCTTTTTCACTTCCCTTTAAAAGAGTCAAGAAGCCAGCACGAAACCCATAATAGGACACACTACGACATGAAAATATCTAAAGAGATACTGTACAGAAGTCTTCTAGCGAACGCAACCAAGTATGTCTACTGATTAAGGTAGATAAACACCCGAAGTACATAAAGGTTCAAAAACTTACAAGTAATAAAAGGAGAGTTCCCACTAATAAAACGAAGAGGGGTGTGTGTGAAAGAATTTTAACGTCCATCACATCCTTCGATGCGTAAACGCCCCTCCCCTCCTCATGCACTCTCCTAAGACACGGAGGATGAGTTGTAACGACACTTGGAGTCTAACGAGATTTTTAATTTTGGCTAATTTTGTTTTGGACATTGTTCACTAGTCGAGTAAAGTACTGTGACCGTACGTTGTCAATGAAGTGCTCCACAAAGACTTCCGTGTCAAGTTTATTAAAAGTGAAAAATCTGAAGGGTATTAATAAACTACGTAATAGTAAGGTTTATCGATACATAAAGGTTTCCATAAAGGAACGACTGCAGGAGTAGAAACACAGAGTATAAAAATGAGTATAAACAGGTAAACCTACTGAGAATAAGACTGTAACGTAAAAGAAGAGTAATCGGTTTTTACGCTAAAGGAAGGGTAAGAGAGTAGTAATTAGATAACATAGGGAAGTTTAAACCCCGACAGGAAGTAATACGTACACTCCGACAGTCTAAAAGTTGTAACAAATCTTATTTTTAAGGGAAATACTCGACTATACCTCCCATTTCTCAGATCGAATAAATATAGGGGGGGGGGAAAAAAAAATTTCTCTATTCGTCACACATATGACACTCTACTCAAAAGAACACAAAACAAAGAGTGGTTTTCTGTTGCAGAATAGTCTTGTGGGAAGGAAGTTCCCGTAATACAAAAAAGAGAATTCCAAGAAACGGAAATTTTTATCGTGTTGGATTTCGAAAGGAACTAACTACCCTTAGTATGATGTCAAACCCCATCTGACTTACTACAAAGGAGTCCGTAATAGGTTATATCTTAGGGGGGAGGTATGGAGATTATTGTTATGTAGGATTTTATTAACGTCATTTCGTTGGTTGGAGATAAAGAAGTGTACTTAAGTCACATATATACGAGTCCTAAACGACTCGTCTTAAAAGACAACAAAGGGAAGTGTACGTCTTTTAGTACAGTAATAGAAGACTTACGGAGGACAAGCTGGTTTCACGACTGTGGTGTATACCTTTTCATGTACAACGACAAGAACAACTCAGTGATTCAGCACAGAGAAACACTGGGGTGCCTGACGTCACGGGGTCCCGGGAGACACGAAGTCATAGTGTGTCTCAAACGAGTTTAAGTGCAGGTAAGTCAGTCACTACGAGAGATTTGCAGAGTAGGAGACAGTAGAAGAAGAGGAAAACGGAAGTCAGAAAGGGTCGTAGTTTCAAAAAAGGTCACTCAGGCGAAAAGTGTAGTCCACCAATTTGATAGCCTCGAAGTCGAAGTCAGGAAGGTTCTTAATAAGTCCCAACTAAAGGAAATTCTAGTTGACCAAACTAGAGGAATATCAGGTCCCCGGAGAATTCTCAGAAGAGGTCGTGGTGTTAGACTTTCATAGTAAGAAACCACGAGTCGGAAATACCAGGTCGAGAGTCTAGACATGTATCGATGACCTTTTCGGTAACGAAACTGATATGTCTTGAAACCACTGTTTCACTACAAACGAAAAATTATACGACAGTTTCATGTATAAGGGAGGATATAGGAGTGTCAGAGAGTTTGGACAATTTAATACCAGGTTCAGATATATCATTAAATTATCGTAGGGTTATCGCGATGGTGTCTTATAATACTCAAGGTGAATAAGATTGAGTTGAATTATATTCTTGAGTAAGTAGTACGTAGGAAACCTTTAAGAGAATTTCAGACCGTCTAATTCGGTCTATGAATGTAAAAACTTCCACCGTTTAATAACGTTAAATAATCTTTGAATCAGTAGAAGACACTTAACAGAAATTTTTCAAGGGTACTACTTTCACACTCTTCTTTAGTCACAATAAGTATTTGTACACCGACAACTCTAATCAACATCAAAAGGTGGAGGACACTACTTTTCGGGACCGGTCGAGACTGTACATTATTACTCAAATTTTTGATCGTACAGAATTTAAGGATAACATATGTTTAAGGAAGTAAAAAAATTACGGTTGAAAAGTCAATCCATCTATTATTATATAAACAAAAGTACCTACCTAGAATCTCCCCAAGAACATTCTTGACATCGGGGGTTTCACAGATATCAGGGGAAGTGGGATCCTAGATACCTAAACGGGTTTCACTGTTGTTATGGTTAGAAGATAACAAATTTGTACTTCTTTCAACATAATAAAAAATCCCGAAGGGTCCACTTAGGAGGACGATTTGTCTTCTGAGTCCAAATTAGGGACCCAACCCTTCTAGGGGACCTCCTCCCTTACCGTCGGGTGAGGTCATAAAAAGGTCCTCTCCAGGGGACCTGTCTCCTCGGACCACCCGGTGTCAGGTACCCATCGTTTCAGTCTGTGTTGAATCACTGATTTGTCGTCCTATCACTTTCTCTTTCACAGTCAACGAGTCAACACAGACTGAGAAACACTAGGGTACCTGGCACCGGTCGGTCCGAGGAGACAGGTACCCCCAAGAGGACCTTTTTATGACTTCACCAACTGTAAGGGAGGAGGTACCCTAAAAGGACTGGGTCCCTAATTTGGACCCAGAGGGTGTAACGTCCGTCTGAGAAATGGTAGACTCGGGGGTCCCTTCGGACATCTTGCATACACATTTCGTCTCCAAATAGGACCGAGTCCCCCGAACTATCCGAGTCTCAGAGGGGACCGTAAGAGAAGAACAGGACTGGTAGGTACCCGGTCGTAGCTCGGAGACGTCACGGGTGACCCTTTCTTGTTTTTCTTCGACCACATGACCGTCAGTCGATTCGATGCTCGGTGATAAGGGACACCGTCCCGAGGGGTCCTCAGAGTCACCATTTCTTAGACAGACGGTTGTTTCCTACTCTACCGACCTACCGTAGTGGTTGAGCTACCTGTACTCAAACTCATTTGAGACTCTTAGCCACTACCTGTCTCAGCCCGTGTCGACTCGCTGACTTGACTTACGGCCTCTACGCCCTCTGAGTCCAAACTAGGGACCCAGCCCTTCTAAGGGACCTCCTCCTTTACTGTTGGGTGAGGTCATAAGAACGGCCCTTCTAGGGTATCTGTCTCCTCGCACGTTCGACGTCGGACACCCCAGCGTTTCTCAGCCTGTGTTGACTCGATGACTCGTACGTGTGTGAGGGACGACAGTGTTACCTACTAAGATGTGTCTAGTGAAAATGTCAAACACGATTTGACTTCTTCATATCACCGACGATGAGTCTTTACAAGAGACCCGTGGTATGAGTCCCCAATCAGGATCGCATAGTATACTCATGACAAGAGTAACGATCTTTCGTTCTTCTGTCCGCGCAGTTACTTTCGTCGATGAATTTCGTATTTCTTTGGTTAGTTCGTAACCAAAAGAGGTTGTACGATCACCAATGGTAGTGTCCTATCGTACCCTCGACTACCTTATTATAGGTTTCTTGTTCTGGATTTGTATGCAGGAAATGAATTTGTAAGGAATCAAGATTCTTGGTCCCAGTGACAGAAATATTAGTTTGGGTAAGAATAATCACGTTCGTCGTCCTACGTCCACGACGGAGTTTTAAATTTTGTCTTTTATGGTTCAATTACACACACCCCGTACAAGACACACAATTCGTAAATTATGGTCAGAATCCTTGATGGAGTTATGGTAAAGAAGTTACAGTTTGTCACTATTTATAGATTCGTGCCGATTTTAAAGGACATAAAGAACGAGATTCAAACACAAAGTTTAAGGGAGGCAATGTCGTACAGAAATCCGTCAAACTACAAGAAGGAAACTTTCAATTAACAAATGTGTCACAACTTCCGCTTATGGACTAGACACTAGACGAAGAACTAAAACGAAGAGACACTTAAAATGAAACGATCGTATGGGTCTTAATTAACCTGGGTCCCTTTCCGTATCCCGTTGATTTGAGTGTTTTCTAAACGTACCTTTATCACAGTTGAATAACTAAACATTACTAATTACATTCACGTTTCTCATATTCTTTGAACGCGATTAACTAGTTAAGTCAAAATGGAGACATCCTTTCAGATATACCTTCGGCTTTGTGTCGTTCAGTGAATCTTGATTAAGTCCGTCTCTTTTCCTTTCGTTGGCCGACCAAAGTTTACGAAACTACAGACTCCGTACGTAAAGAAGATATCCTCGAGAGACTACTGATTCTTGTGCCCAGGCCTCTCCGGGACAGAGAAGTCGAACTGACACCTATGCATGCGAGAAGAAAAATTTTTTTACGCAAGCAAAAATTGACTTCCTATTAACGAGATGTTATAACACAACCAAAGACGGTATGCAGTCGTACTTAGTCGGTAACCGAATATATACAAGGGAGGGAGAGAGGACTGCTATGAGATCAATAATAGAGTTCTACGCGTCGCTAGGACGAATGGGTCCGAAGGAAGTGTATATGTCCTTAATCAGTGACACTGAATCTCGTCCCTAAATTTGAGAGAAATCGGAGATCGGTCTCTATATGACACGTTCTGTCACATTCATTCTGTTCATAAGGACGAGGAGAGGGTAACGTCACAGTTCGGGTCACTCTCTCACTTGACCGAGAGTGGACAACAGAAAGACGTCGGAGTTTAAAGTAAGTTGAACTTACCCAAGGAGACCGAAATAAGAAAAGTGAAGAAAGACGACAGACATTGCGAGTAGAGACAGAAAAGAGGACACTTTAGCACAATTGTTCAGTCGTCACCATTCGAACGAAATCCCTTGAATTTTTCCGAGTGGGAAGACGGGAGGCCCAATGCAGCGGGGGGTAGGTAGTGAGAGGTAGTGCCCGGGCCGGAAGAACGTGTCGGACTGGAGGCACACAGGCCGTCGTCTCGAACGCAACCAGAGGTGACAAGAACCAAGGGAGGGTGGCGGTCCGAGAACGGTTGGCAGGTGGCATATGTTATAGCGTCGCGGTTCGACAAGTGTCTTTTATGTGAGTTTTATCGACTCCTCGTCGACGAAGACACTATAAAAGTTTTCCTTCTTTAAACATAAAAAAGGATGTCCGATTCCCAGACAACCAAAACGTAACTTTCTCCGTTTACTTCAGGAAGTGTGGGCGACTTTAGGAGACGGGGAGAGAAATTGAGGTTCAAAATACATACCTATCACCCCTCCCTTTACCTTCTACCAAGACCTTTTTTCGTACGTAGTGAATGAACTTCTGACAAGCAAACGAAGAGTATTAAAACGTTGCCTATGACTGTTCATCTACTTCTTCTCACCTAAAGACCCATGTTCAATTTTTTTTTTGTCCGGTCAACTTAGGTTAATCGTAAAAGATCGTAAAAACCTGAGTAAACAGTCAGTGGATTATTTTGTGACCACCCTCGTGAAATTATTGCACCTCCTTTGTATAGTAATTTCACACCGTACGAAGGCGATGAGAACTTTAAATTCCCGAAACTCTTTAAAACCCTCACCCCGATACATAGGAATTAAAAAAATCAGACGACAATATTTGGAGAAGAAACGAGAAGGGAGAGTGTGGAGGGGCCCTTCGTAGACTTTCTTGTCACACCGACAGTCCCAACCCTGTCTTGTTAATGTGCAGTTCCCACGTTAATCAGATTCTAATCTCGTAATCCTGGAGTTTCAGTACCGTGGACTCTGGTCCGTCGATACTTGATCATTAATTCTTTGATGAAAGGTGAATAATAAAGGACCTTTTTTTACATAAATGCATAAAGGACACTCTATGACCAATCAGTGACATGTTAATACAAGGTCAACTTGTTGACTACGGTATAGAACTAAGACGTCTTCTTATGAGGACATGTCCCATACGTAATCGCTGCGCAGGGTACCGAAGGTTTCATTTAAAATACGACTTCTAGTTCGTCTCGACGTTTATTAGTGCGAAGAGCAGCGTACGACACCCTAGTGTGGTTCGTAATATTTAATAATCTCTTAAGTATACCTGTAGTACATTACGGTGTCCTCAAGGTAAAACTAAATGGCAATTAATTGTAGGTGACTGATATAAAGTTTCACGATAACGAGACAGTGTGACGTCCGACAATATGTTTGGCATTGACGATAGGTATAAGGACGTAAATAGATTCTAGGCTGACTAATTTTACACTAAACAGGGTATTATGGAAGAATCAAACTATACACTGAAACAAACGACTGGATTGTAATGAAGATAGAGTCCAACAGTACGTCAGTTAATAGGACTTGTTGATGTCCCGAATTCTCACGTCTCCTCTTGGTCGTAACCCTCCTTTTGTAATGAGGGTATTAAATTTTTCTCTTTCTTTTTTTTTTCGATCTTACTTCCAACCCCCGGAAAGACACGGTTACTTTTACTTGACATTTCCGACAATCAAAGGTCTCTGACTACTATTAAATCAGACGGGGATTGTCAAACCCACTTATCCTCTACGAGAGTTAAAACTTGTCTTTTCGTCGAATAAACGAATGAAAAAAGGTAAGAAGAGAGAAAAAGAAATAAGGAAGGAAGGGAAATAAGTACGTATAAATAGCTTACGTATAACGAATCACCCTGTACCTCTTCAGTTTAAGAAATCCACATTTCCGTATCTTATTCGAGAGTGAGATGGGTATGATGTAATTTGTTACCACCCCCTTTCAATCCCACTACCTGTCCCTCCGGACCGTACGACGTTAAGTATCCCAGCGTTTCTCAGCCTGTGCTGACTCGCTGACTTGACTTGACTTGACTTGGTATCAAACGAAAGTATTATTTTCGTATATACGGTTTATCATCTCATAGTATCCTATCAGAGTAACTCTTAGAGGTGTCTCTATTGGATTAGATTGTGAAGTAACCTTTTACTCCGGGTCCAATAGTTTATTTACCAGTTTATGATTTACACTCCCGTGTACTTCAGTGTTGATCTTTGGGGTAGAGAATCTTGAGTCGGTCGTTTACCAGAAGGGAGAACTCGAACAAATATTTGAAGTGACCGGCCCTTCCGTTAAAGCTTTGTCCAAGTAAAACACGATCTGTCGAATTCGTGAAGTGAAAAAATAGTTCTTTTTTAATTACTTGATACCTCTTCAATTCGAACACAGTATCTTTTCTGTGTCTCGATCCTAGTATCCTTTAGTCTGTCAAACGGCGTACTAAACCCTATTTTGTGAAGCTAAACTCGACGTTCCGTTTATGTACTCACAGTAATTTGAAGTTCATGCAAGATAATACTTGCAAACAAGAAACCCATACTCGAGAAAACCAACAGATAGTCTCCTTCCGGAGGGGGTGTCACTCTTTTGTTAACACATTTTAATCTAATTCACAAATTTTGCAATTTACAATTTTTACGTCTTACAAGATTACAGATTTTCAAGATCTCGTTTTCCGTTGTCACGAAACTGTAAAGGACTTACCACTTATTGGTGCAATAGCACGACTAGTCCGTCCGTCCTCTCCGATTGTTTCTCCTGTCCAATTATTAATTAAACCTTACTCTCCTTACGACTCAGACGGGTCGAATACTTCGGGACACCTTCTCCTTCGGGGCCGTCTCCTTCCTGTACTCTACCGCACCAGACATGTGTAGGGACCGAACCAAAAACGACCCACTGAGAATTGTGTCTCTCCTCTCAACTGAGAGCTCCACAGTTCCACTGAGGAGTCGTGTCCCTGATTAACCTCGGGACGTCGTCTCTTTCGGACGTCGTATTACTCGACTCGACGGTTCGGTCTCGGAGCGACCCCAAACCAACTTACTTCTCTTAGGACCTAAATATCTTTGAACCTCCTTCGACTTGTCTATTTGGAGATGTGTGTAATGTATGGGGCCCTCGTTAGGACTTTTATCTTGGTCCTTGGTTGTCCCGATCTACCTTTCTTCTTGAATCTGTCCTCCTTCCTTCCCCGAGGACCTTCGGGGCACGTCAGAATCAAATGTTGTTCGGGATCCGTCGAGATTGTGTTTAAATTGTACCGTCGAGAAAGTTGAAACTACAATCAAAAGGAATCGTAAAACGAAGTTTACCATAAAAGAATTACATTCTACATTTACATCTATAACTTCAAACCCCATGTAAATAAGACTGTAGAACCAGTAGTCTCTGTAAATAAAAGATCCCTTTTTGGGATGTTTGCACAGAGAGAGGTAATTTGAATATACCTTTTCCAAACTTTTCAATCCCAAAATTACGACGGGACTTACCACGGAGGACCACCGTCGATGGAACCGCAATTAAAAGTTTTACTTTATTTCGTCCGAGACCCGTGTACCTACGGTTAGATCGAATAAACCTCTCTTGTTTACAGTATAAGTAATAGAAGGGAAAACATTTGTTTGACTCTTTCGGAAATTTATGGTCCGTTCAAATCTCTTTAAATAAAAACAAATGAAAAGTTTCCGACATACTTCCCGAGTCGACTAAAGGGATGTTTAATTACAAGTAAGTAAGTTATTTGTAAATCACTCTAGAAAAAAGTACGGTCTTGACACTGACAAAGTCTATATTACATAAAGATATAAACGTAATAAAAGATGAAGAAAATTTTTGATTAAAGTGTAGAGTCCCTGATAAAACCCCACTCAACTTTTTTTATTATTTTCACGATATATATGTATAAAAAAACGTACTCCCTGAAAGACTATTTGAAATACCTACCGTCCTTAACTTCTTATTTTCCTTCTACTTTAATTGTCATTACCCTCGGAACTGACCTTGAATCACTTTTACGGTAACACAAGGTTTCATCCGTAGTCGGAGGACCCAACAAGTTTATCGAGATGTCAGATTTCTAACTACCGAGGGATACGAGGGAAGTGAAGCTTATTATCACTCAGTAACCCGTGTCGAGGTGAATTTCATTTTGAAACCTTTTTGGTAAAAAACATCGAAAAACAGAAAAGGATTACTTAGTGTGTCCTGAGAGAATGAAAGTCTCCCAGGAGTTGATTCTTCTTGCAACCTGGTCGAACTACACCGTCACTACAAGAAGTATTAGATCCGACGTCTGAACCTCTTCGAAACAAGTTAGACACGTGTTAGATCCATTATGTAGAGGAACTTACCAAGAGGTAGAAACACGATATCTTGTACTATAGATGTCCTAACTCTCTTAATATAACGGTTAACGTTGACCGATGAGGGAAGCACTGAGAAGAGAACTCTTTCGGTCCATCCGACAATCACTGTAGGGAGTAGGTTTACCTGCCTCACTCGATACAACCATTCCCTCAAGATAAAAAATTTAAATGAAAATTAACCTCGTATTAGCGAAATGTTACAACCCAATCAAAGACGGTATGTTGAGCTTACGTACGAATACCCTGAATAAAAATTTCTCTAAGTCCAATAATACGATTTTGTCTTTGTAATACGACTTCTTTGTTCGTAAAGGTCAGAACTCTTCTAACGAAGACTTCGGTGGGATATTGGAGGTCTGCGTGACCGGTAAAGAACCTCCTCTAAAACAGGTACGAGATCTTACTCCAGGAGACAGACCAGATCACAAGTTGGGTCAGTGATTGGGGAAAGAAATTTCTGGTCGTGAAGTGAGGTGGACACTATAAGAGGATTAAAGAACCTTGAGACTACCTGTAGGAAGAGGTCTACCGAGACTCGAGAGGAGCGAAACCGTGTCCTTCTGGACGTTGTCTCTTGACCGACTAGTGTCCGAAACCTACGACGTGTCAAGTCAAGTCACCGAGTAAGCACAGACTGAGAAACACTGGGGTACCTGACGTCGTGAGGTCCGAAGGGACAGGTAGTGGTTGAGGGTCTCAAGTGAGTTTGAGTACAGGTAGCTCAGCTACTACGGTAGGTTGGTAGAGTAGGAGACAACAGGGGAAGAGGAGGACGAAAGTTAGAAAGGGTCGTAGCCTCAGAAAAGTTTACTCAGTCGAGAAGCGTAGTCCACCGGTTTCATAACCTCAAAGTCGAAGTCGTAGTCAGGAAGGTAACTTGTGAGTCCTGACTAGAGGAAATCTTACCTGACCAACCTAGAGGACCGTCAGGTTCCCTGAGAGTTCTTAGAAGAGGTTCTGGTGTCAAGTTTTCGTAGTTAAGAAACCACGAGTCGAAAGAAATATCAGGTTGAGAGTGTAGGTATGTACTGATACCCTTTTTAGTATTGAAACTGATCTACCTGGAAAAGTAGTTTCATTACAGAGACGAAACATTATACGATAGATCCAACCAGTATCGAAACAAAGGTTCCTCCTTCGTAGAAAATTAAAGTACCGGTGTCAGTGGTAGACGTCACTAAAACCTCGGGTTCTTTTGTTTCGACACACCTACGATGTGTCTACGTGTCTTTACACACCGAACTCCTGACGTGATTGTCAAGAAAGTGATTGGTTCCAATTTTGAGTTTTACACAAACAACTTACTTACTTACTTAACTTGGGAATCTTACTCGGTTTGAAACACCGTCCGGTGATCCTTTGTCTTATTTTATACTGTCAGTGACTGAAGGTCCCTGCCACTGATTCTGTGTGCAAATTCGCGTGCGTCAGTCTGGACCCTTTACGACGTCCAGACCAAGGTCTGGTGGTGTTACTTCAGTGTTCTTATAAAACCAAAGGGTGACGTTCACTTTAAGTGTGATAAGACATCGGATCAGTCACACGTTATCGTAATACAGATTTTTACTCGTGTAGACTTCAAATGGTACGAAATAACGATTTTTCACGATCGGAAGTAGACTCAGAAGTTGTTCAAGACTAGAAAAACGACCACCTCCCAGAACGGAGTTACAACTACCGACGTCGGACTAGTCCCACCACAAATGACTTCCAACCCACGGAGACCGTTAAAGAATTTTATTCACAACTTCAACCCACGTAGTCTAGCTGAGAAGGAAAGTACTTACTAAAGAGACATCTTCCTTTACGATGAACTCTCGTAAAATGGGTGTCATCTTCAAGAAAGTTTTAACCTGAGTTATGAGTATTTGGGGTTGACGATGTAGTTGATTCAACTACATTATCAGATTCAGGAAACGTCAGAAGCGTCGTAGAAGTGGTTATCATCTAAAGCAGAGGTCCTTGGTGAAACGAGTAGGTAGTCTTCGTCGAGGAATAGGTAATCTAAAAATAGTACTCCGACGTGGTCAGGTCAGTACAGAAGTCGGAGGTGCAGATCAGGAGAACAAAAAGGACGATGTAGACGTCGATGACGGCACAGACTTCGGAACTTGGGGAGTTTCAATAGGTACTCCCAAACCCTTAGTTGAAAGAGGTTTGAGAACTACAAAACTGGAGGAGGGTACTTAGTACTTACAAGACTTTCACCGTAGACCTACTATTTTGAAAGACTTTTCAAAACTTAAATGAGACGAGTCTAAGTAATCTTCTTAGTGATGAATACCGTCGAAATCGGAATATGTTGTATAAAGATTTTATTATTCTGAACTTGGAACTTTACTGGGAACTAGGTACCCGACGTTTTACCAACAACACAATTGCCCGTATTTTTGTTTTACTTAGAGTAATATGTATAAGACTCATATAAACAAACTATAATAACTAGTCAATAAAGATGAACGTAAAAATAACGAATTAAAGACGGTGAAAGAAAACAATACAAAACGAATAAGAAAAAGAGTGAAAGAACACACCCTATACATTAAAAAAAAAGAAAAAATTAATTGTAGAAAAAGAAATCAAAGGAATCAAACTCTGAGACCTAAAAGAACACACGTGGTAAAATCGGTAAATTATATACTACGTTAAATTTTAAAACAAAAGAAAAAACTAAGTTCTCAAAAATTTTATTAAAGTCCAACTTCTCAAAAGGAAATGTTTAAAAACAGTCTTTAAATACCGGAACAAAGTACAATTAGTATTTAAACTCCGACAAGACGAAGGGAAATACCCTAAATGACTTTCGAAAGGAATACCTTACTATATAAAAGTGTAAATCTTTGATAAATTTACCGTAAGTGTAAGTATGTTCCATTTATAGAACAAATAATTTATATGATAAAGATATGTAATAAATAATTATATTTATATCGGTGGAGTAGAACAGTCTTAAAAGTTTTCGAGGATTAGACGGGTACCGTATAAAAATAGTGTAACATACACTTGTAAAAAACTTTTTTAGGTTTCTGATGGACCAGGTCCTAATGGTTGTTCGTAATAGGTCACGGGACGTGCAAAATATTTCTTTTTATTTTAAATTATAAGTGTATTAACTACCACTATTTTTACATTTCAATGGAATAGGACCCAAAGAACTCTGAAAATTACACAATTTATATTTAGGTTATAGAGATTGTCCTTCGAACCAAAATCCCTAAAAGGTTTCAATAAAACAGTATCTTTCAATAAAATATCACGTAACACTCATTTCATTCTACTAAAGTAAAGTGACCTTATAAGACTGTTTCTTTATCTATGAGTTCCTTCATGTCTAAATAAAGTTTTTTGTCATGGAAAAACAACGGTCTTAGTCCAGACCTAGATTACAAGACTGTCATATGGGTAATGATATAATTCATATGGTTATCTATCGATTTGATAGGTAGTTTAATTTACCTTTCACTTACTCCATTAAATCGATCGTTAGACTTGACACAAGTCGGATCGTTAGATAATTTAAGGTTAGACGTAGTATTACCGAGTTAAAAGTTACAAAGTTACGAGACCAGACGGACACTATATCGTATACATTTATTTATAATGAAGATATGTATTGACTTTGAATAACTGTATTATTTATTATCAGTAACTGGTGGTGAATACACGATTCGGACAAGTCACAATTTGTCCTGTAATTAATCGAAAGAAGAACTTCGACTACAAAAGTCACTTTGTCTACTATTTCTTCTTTTATAAGCTATCATTTGTTTCATTACTTATTTCAGTTTGTTTAATACACTGTCTTAAGGACAATCTTTGTCATTGTCTCTCCGACTCACTCATCCTAAGGTATTCGGAGTCATTCTTACCTCCCTGGGTCACTACCTCCCTCGGGAGACTGGGATGGATAGTAAGTGAGAACTTTCTACTTATTTTACACTTAAGTAGAGTCGTATCACCCGTACTTAAGAGGAACCCAGGGGACTTTTTAGTAGATTCACGACGATATTAAAAGAAAGTTCAAAATTCGAGCTCGGACTCATTTAGTGATCTGGATCTTAAACCCTCCTCGATCTCCGTCGTGTTCGACCTTAGTTCTAACGGTCCTCTTTGTGGTTATTGGAGTCTACACGTCTACTGTGGTGGGAATACCGTCTTTCACTTCTTCTCGATTTCTCGGAGAACTACTTTCACTTTCTCTTCTCACTTTTTCAACCGAATTTCGAGTTGTAAGTCTTTTACTTCTAGTACCGTAGACCAGGGTAGTAAAGTACCGTTTATGTACCTCCTTGTCACCTTTGTCACTCTCTGAAATATAAAACCCGAGGTTTTAGTGATGTCTACCAATGACACCGGTACTTTAATTTTCTACGAATGAGGAACCTTCTTTTCAATACTGGATGGATCTGTCGTATAGGTTTTCGTCTCTGTAATGAAACGGGTGTTTTCAGGTAGATCAGTTCCGATACCAAAAACGTCACCAGTACATACCTACCCTCTCAACCTGACACTTCTTTCGACTCGTGACTTCATAACTACGAAAACTTGACACCACAACCTCTACTGAGAACTCTCAGGGAACCTGACGCTCCTTTAGGGTGGTTAGGTAGGATTTCCTATAGTCAGGACTTACAAGTAACCTTCCTGACTACGACTTCGACGTTGAGGTTATGAAACTGGTGGACTACGTTTCTCGACTGAAACTTTTCTGGGACTACGACCTTTTCTGACTTCCACCCTCCTCTTCCCCTGCTGTCTCCTACTCTACCAACCTACCACAGTGACTGAGCTACCGGTACTCAAACTCATTTGAGGCCCTCAACCACTACCTGTCCCTCCGGACCGCACGACGTTAGGTACCCCAGCGTCTCAACCTGTGGTGACTCGCCGACTTGACTGATTGATCCCAGTAGGGTTCACCCCCTTAAGGGGAGACGGACTAATAAAGAAATGACAAAAACACTTCCGACAAATGTTCCCAGTTCAAGGCAAAGCCACATCGGACTTTAACAAAATTCCACTCAGGGGGACCAGAACGGAACGTACAATCCTACAGAGACAGTGTACTCCCTCTTTGACAGTGTCCGTCGCAATAACAACGGTTCTAACGACACCAATGACTGACGACAACGTTGTTTTATTAAAGGATAGGGTGGGGATGAAAGAAGTGAAGTCGTGGACCAGCAAGTTAATGTGAGATACAAATATAGAAGGAAAGAATAAAGGTTACAGTCACTTGAAGAAAGTTTCCTTCTTCTCGATTCGTGCCAGAAAACGATAAAAGAGACTTATGTCTTCTGGAAAATTTCGAGTACATCATAAATAAGAATTTGAAATACAAAACACCGACCAAGGAAGGTTCCAAAGATGGTGATTGATTTCAAGTCAAGTCAAGTCAGAGAGTCAGCACAGACTGAGAAACACTGGGGTACTTGGCGTCGTGTGGTCCGGAGGGACACGTAGTGGTTGAGGGCCTCAAATGGGTTTGAGTACAGGTAGCTCAGCCACTACGGTAGGTGGGTAGAGTAGGAGACATCAGGGGAAGAGGAGGACGGGGGTTAGGGAGGGTCGTAGTCCCAGAAAAGGTTACTCAGTTGAGAAGCGTACTCCACCGGTTTCATAACCTTAAAGTCGGAGTCGTAGTCAGGAAGGTTACTTGTGGGTCCTGACTAAAGGAAATCCTACCTGACCAACCTAGAGGAACGTCAGGTTCCCTGAGAGTTCTCAGAAGAGGTTGTGGGGTCAAGTTTTCGTAGTTAAGAAGCCACGAGTCGATAGAAATATCAGGTTGAGAGTGTAGGTATGTACTGGTGACCTTTTTGGTATCGCAACTGATCTACCTTAAAACAACCGTTTCATTATAGAGACGAAAAATTATACGATAGATCCAACCAGTATTGAAAGGAAGGAGGAAAATTTTTTTTAGTACCCCCGTAAATTTAACTCAAGATAACACGCTTACATATACTGATCCCCTTCCCTCTACAAAACCTCCGTCTGTTATGTTCCTATGAATATGTTCATATCCGGAAAATATAACGACGTATTATTTAATGGTGTTAGAATCACTGAATCTTACCGTGTGTAAATAATAAAGTGTCGAAGGGACTCAGTGCTCAGACCCGTGTCGAATTGACCCAGAAGATTACTAAATAATAGAACTTTTCGTTGTGACTCAGACAACTGACCCGACGTAAGAGTAGATCACCGAACTGACCCTTTCTTAGGTAAAGATTCCAGTGAGTTCAACACCCGTCTTTAATAAAGGAACACTACCGTACTCCCACGGTCGTAAAAACGACCGAAAACGGACATACCTTCGACGGACATCAAGGAACTTTCAACGTGAACGATCACGTCGATGAATGAACTGACTCGGACGATCTGCTCAGAGAGTAGAGTTTCTCTTGATTATGAGAAAATTCCTAGAAGTGGACTAATTCAGTCCGAAAGGGTCCTTTTATAAGGAAAACTAATTAAGTTTTAGTTAACTAAACCCTTGGAATAAGTAGAAGTTTTAGGGAATTAGAAACAGTTAAAGATAACCGGTCTTCCTTAAGTGTCCGGAGTCTGTGTGAGTTCTCTTTCCCTAGTAAGTTCTGCATTTATGGGTTCCGTCCTTAGTGTCCCTTGGATAGAGTCTTATGAAGGATGGTATGACTTAGTGGTAAAAAGGGTCTATATACAGAATAAGATTCATGAAATAAAGTATACAGATGTTGATTTTAAATTTAAATTAGAGTTTAACAACTTAAAGAAAATCCCGTTATCTATTCTAAAGACAACAACGAATCAGGGATTCAGTACAGGTTGAGAACACTGGGGTACCTGACATTGGATGGTCCGAGGAAACAAGTACCTTAAAGGGTCCGTTCTTATGAAAGGTTTCGTTCTTTTATATACCCTAAAAGGGTCCGGTAAAGGAAGAAGTCCCCTGTAAGGACTGGATCCTTAACTTGGGTACGGAGGACGTAGGGACGTAATCGTCCACCTAAGAAGTGGTGACTCGGTAGACCCTTTGGTGGTCTCTATTCTAATAAACCACCCACCACCTTAAAGATGATACATTAAAAGTTCTAAAATAAGTTGAAAGATTTTATTACGATCGTTAATTTTTCTTAAGGTAGTTTGAAGTACTTTATAAATACTTGACTCATAATCGAAATAAGAAATTATGAGCACTGTCAAAGTAGTATGATGAATAAAAAGTCGGATTTAAAATTCACAGAACTAATATGAGACGTCTTTTGTGTGTAACGAAGGTCCAGTATTTTTGGTTTGTGAGTCTCTTACTAAGTAGAGATTATACGTAATTACAACTTTTTCGTCAGGGAGACCACCCAAAACAAATAAAAGACGATCACTACAGTAGTCCAGTCATTGAAGTAAGAAAGTCCATAAGTAAAAACTCTAAAAATTCTTTTTACCTTCTAATCTTATTCTATACTTTTAGTCATTTTGAATAAAGATACTTAAACCGGTGAGTTTCTTTCTACTATTTATGGAAAATTCAATCAAGTAGAAGGGCAAAGTCTCATATACGAAGTTCTTTAAGTTGTAATGTTCGACTCTTGTCGACGCCCGTAAAAAGTGTGTTCCGGTGATGAAGAGAAAAGTTCTGTGGATTATTGATGTAACCTGAAGCGACCACCGTGTCTGCCATTTCTTAGACGGGTGTTACGTCCTCTGGTCCAAGTTAGGGACCCAGTCCTTCTAGGGGACCTCTTCCCTTACCGTTGGGTGAGGTGATAAGAACAGACCTATTAAGGTACCTGTTTCCTCGGACTACTTGACGTCAGGTAACCCAGACTTTCTCAGTCTGTACTGATTCACTGATTGTGTGTGTTATTGTTATACTTCTTTTGCAATACTACTAGGGATAAAATAAAGTGTTTTATCTTCGTTATCTGTTCCCACCTCACCTACAGAAGATAAAGGACTTAAAGAATGATTAGACCTAATGATACCTTAGATCCTTAATAGTTACTTGACAAATAAATTTTTGTCAAAGGTGTGCTAGGTACACCTAGTGATCTACTGAGAGAAACACTTTCACCATCTTTAATGGAGACCGACGTTCAATCAACCATGATCATTCTTACAATCCGTTGGATAAGTCCGTCTGTAGAGACGAGAAGGGTCACGTCTAAACGGTCATCCTTCCATGTCACAAGTAATTCTTTTCTCGGAAAGTTTGTAGGGACCTGAGATCGGGGTTAACTCGACTGACGTTTAGACGGACAAAATTGCAACGTTTTCTTGTTTAAAACGTTCTTTTTCGTTTGTTAAATTTGTCGTCCACCGACTTCGTATCGGAAGTCTTTCGACAATTCTTGGTAAAAACAGACACTTTATTTTGTACCAACGCTCGTTACAATAAACGTGAATAACTAAGTCACTTTCTTCAGTGGAATACAAATTAAGTTTGACGGTAGGACTGTGCCTGTCCGAATTTTGTTAGTACAAAATGTTTAGGTAAACAAATTTACTAAGAGAACAACCGACAAGTGTGGCACCGGACCCAACAATGTAATAGTGAGTGACGTTCACGATAAATTCCTTCACTCCTTGGTCAGTGTGTGTAACGAAATTCGGTATCTCCAAACCGAATCAATTTTTTCTGTCTTGTTCTCATCTACTGACAATTAAAGATCTTCGTCGAAACAGTAAAGAAGTCCGAAGAAGTTACCAATCAAAAGGAAAGACAGGGGTGACGACTCTAGTCACGAGGACACAAGTAGTAAAACTCTCGGTCCAGGAAGAAAAGGGAAAACCTTAAGTCTACGTGGTGTTTTACCGTGTTTTAGAAAATAGATTCCCAAGACAGCTACAACCTCTAGTGTTACGAAAAGTTTTTGAGACAAAGGTGTGAAATCTTCAATTCCAGGATAGGATTTACACCGTCTTTACGAACAGTTTTCAACGGTTCTTCAAAGTCTGACATTACAAGGCGGAGAGACGTTGGGTCAATACGGATGGTACATTTAATCTTTTATAGGAACTTTAACGTTTCTTTAACGTCGTTTAATTCAAAAACGGGTAAAACCTCTTCATTAAGACTAGAACAAACGGAGGTACCTTCGAAGGAGCTACCGTAAACACTTCCCGATGTTCTCTTTGGTCTCTTTTTCTAATTTATTCGAGGGAGTCTAAAATTTTTAATCATTCGTTTTTTCACTTGGAACGAGACTTCCCCAAATTTTGAGATCAACCTCATTTACCGACTATGAACACGTACCTTAATCTTTGGGGTCTATGTCCGGTCGATAATTCTCGGAGTCCTCAGATTACATTTCAGGGTCACCAGCAACGGGTCCCGTCATGCAATCCCTTCTCTGACGCGACACTTTTATTTGACTCACCGGCGACCCATGTTTTGAGTTTAACTTCTCCTTAGGTGTCGATAAGTCATGTCCCGAATGAACAAACTAAAAGAAGGAAAAAAAAAAAAAAAGAAGAAAATAAAAGGGAGAACTATCCTTTTTCTGTAGTGAGGGCACCTCTGGTAAGACGGGGGTCTGTTCAGTGTACGTATGTCGAAAAGTACTTTGTCTTTTCACCGAAATCACAACGTGTTCAGATTCAAATATAGGGTTTAGAAGGTGAAGAAATTGACGTATGGGAACCCGTCACCCGTTCGATATCCTTAGAGTCTCAGTTTACTTTAATGGGTCAGTGGGTCGTCTTACGGAGGAAGTAACCCAAATAAAAAATAAGGACTTGTATATTTCGACTTCTGGGGTTCTAGTACCCCTAATGGGGAAGTATTCTGGGATCTCGGGATATGAACTCTCGTTCTAATGACTGAACTGACGAGAGAGAAGGAAACCTGGGAGGAAAAAGAGGTGGTCCATCGGAGACAGAGGAGGGAGGGGGAAGAGAAGAGATGGGTTGAGACACTTAGAGACACACAAGGTCCGTTACCTCTTGTGAATCCCTTGACTAATGACCGACCTAAACAGAGAGACGAAAAGTAAGGGGAGAAATAGGAGGACCGGTGGAGACAGAGGAAGGAGGGAGAGGAGAAGAGACATACTGAGACACTTGTAGAGACTCGTCAGGTCTGACACCTCACGTGTATTCCTTCACTAATGACCGATCGAACGAGAGAGGAGAAAACTAAGGTGGAGTAGAGTAAACCCAGTGGAGATTGAGGGGGGAGGGAGAAGAGAAGAGGTACATTGAGACACTTGGAGAGACCCACAGGGAGTTACACCTCTTTGAAAGTAGAAATTGGATCTACAAAATAGTTACCACTCCATATCTTCCTCTTCAGAACTCTGATGACATTTTTATTTTGACTTTTGGTCTTCGTCCTCCGAATTCAGGTTTAGGACTCTTGTAGTCTCTTGAGGACTGAGGTCCCTTGTAATTAGTTATCCTCGAGTAGTAGTCAAGTCAAGTCAAGTCAAGTCAAGTCAGTGAGTCAGCACAGGCTGAGAAACACTGGGGTACTTAGCGTCGTGCGGTTCGGAGGGACAAGTAGTGGTAGAGGGCCTCAAGTGAGTCTGAGTGCAGGTACCTCAGTCACTACGGTAGGTCGGTAGAGTAGGAGACAGTAGGGGAAGAGGAGGACGGGGGTTAGGGAGGGTCGTAGTCTCAGAAAAGGTTACTCAGTTGAGAAGAGTACTCCACCGGTTTCATAACCTCAAAGTCGAAATCGTAGTAAGGAAGGTTTCTTTAGGGAAGTCTTACCTGACCAACCTAGAGGTACGTCAGGTTCCCTGAGAGTTCTCAGAAGAGGTCGTGGTGTCAAGTTTTCGTAGTTAAGAAGCCACGAGTCGGAAGAAGTGTCAGGTTGAGAGTGTAGGCATGTACTTGTGTCCTTTTTGGTATCGGAACTGATCTGCCTGGAATCAGCCGTT
The DNA here is from genome assembly GCA_006410555.1 of Capra ibex. Lineage (NCBI taxonomy): Eukaryota > Metazoa > Chordata > Mammalia > Artiodactyla > Bovidae > Capra > Capra ibex. Next base: position 1,144,559 of record SJYO01012962.1, on the reverse strand, counting down.
ACGGAAATATGGATGAGACTTTGGTTCGTGGTGGGTTCCCGGTTGTTCAAGGTCTCGTTCTGTATGGTACGTTTAAGAGGTCGTTGTGTCCTCGTGTCGGAACTCGAAGTTATATGTCCGTCGAGTTTCAATGAGGTTTTAGTAACTGTAGAGTATTAAGTAATGACCTGTGAAGTAACGTGAGGTCTCTCTTCTTTAGGTCGAGGTGTGTGTTCTTGTGGCTGTGTTTGAAGGGATTGGTTCTTTGGAACTGTTCGGTGATTATGTTGGGGTGGGTGTCGCTCCTTTGAGGTATTATTTCTCTTGAGGTATTTGTAGGTCTTACGTCTTTCCGGTGGGGTTTGTATCGTTATATTTGTTCTACTTCTCTGTCTCCTTATGGGTCGTCCATTTCCTTGTCCTATTTACGGGTGGTTTGGTTTGTTTTCTCCTTCTCTATCCCTTAGATGGATTATTACTATTACTTTTACTAGGTTTTTAGAACTTTAGTTTTACCTTAGTGTCTATTTGTCGGACCTCTGTTCCTGACTCTTCGACGTTCTTTCCAAATTGTTCCTGGATCTTCTTTATTTTTTCTCAATGATATATTACTTATTACGTTATTTACTCTAGTCTTTGTGAGACCTCCGTTTTTATCATCTTATTGACTCCGTCTTCTATCCTAATCACTTTATCTTCTATCTTACCATCTTTATTTACTTAGTCTCTCCTTTTTTCTTTTTTTTTTGCTTAATTTTCTTTACTCCTGTTAGAGTCTCTGGAGATCCTGTTGTACTTTGCGAGGTTGTAAGCTTAATATCCTCAAAGTCTTCTTCTTCTGTTTTTCTTTCTGGTACTCTTTTAGGAACTCCTCTATTATCAACTTTTGAAGGGATTTTACCCCTTCCTTTATTAGTGGGTTCAGGTTCTTTGGGTCTCTCAGGGTTTGTCCTATTTGGGTTCCGCTTTGTGGGGTTTTGTGTATAATTAGTTTAATTGTTTCTAGTTTGTGTTTCTTGTTTATAATTTTCGTCGTTCCCTTTTTGTTGTTTATTGTGTGTTCCCCTAAGGGTATTCCTATTGTCGACTAGAAAGTTATCTTTGAGAAGTCCGGTCCTCCCTTACCGTTCTGTATGAATTTCACTACTTTCTGTTATTGGATGTCGGGTCTTATGACATGGGTCGTTCCTAGAGTAAGTTTATACTTCCTCTTTAGTTTTCGAAATGTCTGTTCGTCTTCGACTCTCTTAAGTCGTGGTGGTTTGGTCGTGAGGTTGTTTACGTCTTCCTAGAAGAGATCTGTCCTTTGTGTTTTTCCCACATATTTGGGCTTGGGGTTTATTATTTTCCGTTGCCCTAGTATTCAATCAATTCAGTGCAGTCAACACAGGCTGAGACACACTAGGGTATCTACCTTCGGGTGGTCCGAGGAGACAGGGACCCTAAGAGGTCCGTTCTTGTGACCTCACCCAACGGTAAAGGAAGAGGTTACGTACTTTCACTTTTCATTTTCACTTCAGTGAGTCAGCACAGGCTGAGAATCGCTGGGTACCTGACATCGGATGCTCCGAGGAGGTAGGTACCCTAAAAGGTCCGTTCTCATGACCTTACCCCACGGTAACGGAATGAATAGTTATTAATGGAATTTGTATTTACCCAACTTACGGGGTTGGTTTTCTGTTTCTGACCGACTTACCTATGTTTTTGTTCTGGGGATATATACAACAGATACTCTCTGGGTGGAGTTTTATTCCCTGTGTATGTTTGACTTTCACTTCCCGACCTTTTTCTATAAGGTACGTTTATCTCTGGTTTTCTTTCGTCATCATCGTTATGAGCATATGCTATTTTATCTGAAATTTTGTTTCCGACACTTTTCTCTGTTTCTTCCTGTGATGTATTACTAGTTTCCTAGTTAGGTTCTTCTTCTATATTGTTAATATTTATATATGCGTGGGTTGTATCCTCGTGACGTTATACATTCTGTTTACGATTGTTCATACTTTCCCCTTTAATTGTTTTTGTGTTATTATCACCCTCTGAAATTATGGGGTGAATGTGGATACCTATCTAGTTGATTTGTCTTTTAATTGTTTCTTTGTGTTCGAAATTTACTGTCTTATCTGGTTAATCTGGATTAACTATAGATATCCTGTAAAGTGGGGTTTTGTTACTTAAAGTGGAAAAAGCGTTCACCAGTGCCTAGGAAGAGGTCCTATCTAGTGTAGGACCCGGTATTTAGATCGTAACTATTTAAGTTTTTTGGACTTTAGTAAGGTTCGTAGAAAAGACTGGTATTACGTCATTCTAATCTAGAGTTAATGTCCTCTTTTTGATAATTTTTACGGTTGTATACCTCCGACTTGTTGTACGAAAACTTATTGGTTGTTTAGTGTCCTCTTTAGTTTTTTCTTTAGTTTTATACATATCTTTGTTTACTTTTACTTTTGTGTTGTTGGGGTTTGGACACCCTGTGATATTTTCGTCACGATTCCCCTTTCAAGTATCGTTATGTCCGTATGGAGTTCTTTGTTCTTTGTTCTTTTTTCAGTTTATTTATTGGATTGAGATGTGGATTTCGTTGATCTTTTCCTTCTTTACCTCTTGGGGTCCCAATCATCTTCCTTTCTTTAGAATTTTTAATCCCGTCTTTATTTACGTTTTCTTTGTTTTCTCTGGTATCGTTTTTAGTTGTTTCGGTTTTCGACCAAGAAACTTTCCTATTTATTTTAACTGTTTGGTAATCGGTCTGAGTAGTTCTTTGTTTCCCTCTTTTTAGTTTAGTTATTTTAATCTTTACTTTTACCTCTCTAGTTTTGTCTGGTGTGTCTTTATGTCTCCTAGTATTCTCTGATAATAGTCGTTAATATACGGTTATTTTACCTGTTACACCTTCTTTACCTGTTTAAGAATCTTTTCATGTCGAAAGGTTTTGACTTGGTCCTTCTTTATCTGTTAGAATTGTCTGGGTAGTGTTCGTGCCTTTAACTTTGACATTAGTCTTTAGAAGGTCGTTTGTTTTCGGGTCCAGGTCTGCCGAAGTGTCGACTTAAGATGGTTTTTAAAGCTCTTCTCGATTGTAGATAGGATGAGTTTGAGAAGATCTTTTAACGTCTCCTTGCATTTGAAGGTTTGAGTAAGACACTCCGGTGGTAGTGGGATTATGGTTTTGGACTGTTTCTACGGTGTTTTTTTCTTTTGATGTCCGGTTATAGTGACTACTTGTATCTACGTTTTTAGGAGTTGTTTTAAGATCGTTAGTCTTAGGTTGTTGTGTAATTTTTCTAGTATGTGGTACTGGTTCACCCGAAATAAGGTCCCTACGTTCCTAAGAAGTTATACGCGTTTAGTTAGTTACATTAAGTGGTGTAATTGTTTAACTTTTTATTTTCGGTATACTAATAGAGTTATCTACGTCTCCTTGGAAAACTGTTTTAAGTTGTAGGTAAATACTATTTTTGAGAGGTCTTTCGTCCTTATCTTCCTTGTATGGAGTTGTATTATTTTCGATATATACTGTTTGGGTGTCGTTTGTAATAGGAGTTACCACTTTTTAACTTTCGCAAAGGGGATCTCAGTCCTTGTTCTGTTCCCGCGGGTGAAAGTGGCGATGATAAGTTGTATCAAGACCTTCAAAATCGGTGTCGTTAGTCTCGTCTTTTTCTTTATTTTCCTTAGGTTTAAACTTTTCTTCTTCATTGTGAGAGTGACAAACGTCTACTGTGCTAGGAGATGTATCTTTTGGGATTTCTGAGGTGGTCTTTTAATGATCTCGATTAGTTACTTATATCATTTCAACGTCCTATATTTTAGTTGTGTGTCTTTAAAGAACCTAAGGATACGTGATTATTACTCTTTTGTCTTTCTCTTTAATTCCTTTGTTAAGGTAAGTATTAACGTTACTTTTCTTATTTTATGAATCCTTATATAGATGGATTTCTTTGTTTTCTGGATATATGTCTTTTGATATTTTGTGACCACTATCTTTAGTTTCTCCTGTGATTATCTATCTCTTTATATGGTACAAGTACCTAACCGTCTTAGTTATATCATTTTTACTCATACGATGGGTTTCGTTAGATGTCTAAGTTACGTAGGGATAATTCGATGGTCACCATAAAAAGTGTCTCGATCTTGTTTATTAAAGTGTTAAACATACCTTTATGTTTTTTGGAGTTTATTGGTTTCGTTAGAACTCTTTCTTCTTACCTTGACCTCCTTAGTTGGACGGACTGAAGTCCGAGATGATGTTTCGGTGTCAGTAGTTCTGTCATACCATGACCGTGTTTCTGTCTTTATATCTAGTTACCTTGTTTTATCTTTGGGGTCTCTATTTAGGTGTGTGTATACCTGTGGAATAGAAGTTGTTTCCTTCGTTCTTATATGTTACCTAATTTCTGTTAGAGAAATTGTTCACCACGACCCTTTTGACCAGTTGGTGAACATTTTCTTACTTTGATCTAGTGAAAGATAGTGGCATGTCTTTTTATTTTGTTTTTACCTAATTTCTAGATTTACATTCTGGTCTTTGATATTTTGAGGATCTCCTCTTGTATCCGTTTTGTGAGAGGCTGTATTTAGTATCGTCCTAGGAGATACTGGGTGGTGGGTCTTATGACCTTTATTTTCGTTTTTATTTGTTTACCCTAGATTAATTTTAATTTTCGAAGACGTGTTCTTTCCTTTGATATTCGTTCCACTTTTCTGTCGGAAGACTTACCCTCTTTTATTGTCGTTTACTTCGTTGACTGTTTGTTGATTAGAGTTTTTATATGTTCGTTGAGGACTTCGAGTTAAGGTCTTTTTATTTACTGGGTCAGTTTTTTACCCGGTTTCTTGGTTTATCAGTAAAGAGGTTTCTTCTGTATGTCTACCGATTGTTTGTGTACTTTTCTACGAGTTGTAGTAAGTAATAGTCTCTTTACGTTTAGTTCTGGTGTTACTCCATGGTAAAGTGTGGTCAGTCTTACCGACGCTAAGTTTTCAGATGTTTGTTATTTACGACCTCTCCCACACCTCTTTTCCCTTGGGAGAATGTGACAACCACCCTTACGTTTGATCATGTCGGTGATACCTTTTGTCACACCTCTAAGGAATTTTTTGACTTTTATCTTGACGGAATACTGGGTCGTTAGGGTAATGACACGTATGTGAGACTCCTTTGGTCTTAACTTTCTCTGTGTACATGGAGTTACAAGTAATGTCGTGACAAATATTATCGGTCCTGTACCTTCGTTGGATCTACAGTTAGTCGTCTACTTACCTATTCTTTCGACACTATGTATATGTGTTACCTCATAATGAGTCGGTAATTTTTCTTATGTAAACTTAGTCAAGATTACTCCACCTACTTTGACCTCGGTTAATATGTCTCACTTCATTCGTCTTTCCTTTTGTGGTTATGTCATATGATTGGGTATATATACCTTAAATCTTTCTACCATTACTATTGGGACATACACTCTGTCGTTTTCTCTGTGTCTATATATCTTATCTAAAAACCTGAGACACCCTCTCCCTCTCCCACCCTACTAAACCCTCTTACCGTGACTTTATACACATTATAGTACATTCTTTACTTAGTGGTCAGATCCAAGCTACGTCCTATGTCTACAAACCCCGACCACGTGTCCCTACTAGGTCTCTCTACCATACCCCTCCCTCCACCCTCCCCCCAAGTCCTAAACCTTGAGTATATGTGGGTACCGTCTAAGTACGACTACATATCGTTTTGGTTATGTCATAACATTTCATTTTATTTCATATATATATAAAATTTTTTTCTGGGATCTCGGACTCGAGGGTGATGTGCGCGGTATCGTACGTGGAGGTAAACGAATGTTTAGTAAGAAAACAGATATAAACATTCACGATTGTCACAGTTTTTTATCTATTAGAAAGTATGTCACTGTGACCGTTGAACCAGTTTATTCTGCAGGGAGTGACTGTGGGACTTGTCGTTAAACCGTCGAGAGGTACCTGTTTTCACTGAAAGACCCTAAGTCGTCATGTGTGGTTCCCTGAGCCTCCTCCGAACAGGTGGGTACACAACCCATTACCCGTATGTCTGGAACCCGTGTCAACACCCGGGACCATCGAAGTTCTGTCGAGGTCGGGAAGAACCGATGCGGACCCGTGGGAACCTCTTGTGACGGGGCCCTTCAGTGACCACCTACTCTCTCGGAAACATCTTTAGGTCTATAGATCGGCTCTTCAAAATCGTGTGGAGACCTTGTTGTTGTTGTTGTTTTTTTTTTTTTTTTCTTCTTCTTCTTCTTCTTTTTTTTCTTTCTTTCTTTCTTTAACTCAAACCTGTTACCTCTCCCGTCATCTTGTCTGAATAAATGGGTGCGTGGGGAGGGAGTTCTACCGTGTCGAGTCGAGGTTCCTGGTAGACCTGGACACCAAAAAGAACGCCCTTTCACTCTCGTCCCGCTACTCGGGTCGGGTCGTCGCGTCCTTCGACGGTGTCTCCGGTGGGACGAGAGGGCGTGGCACCGGACTACGACTCAGTACCCGACGTACTGATCCCCAGTCCTCCTCCGACCTCTTGACATCTGTCCTGAGAGTCCTCCGTAAACTTCCCTCCGTCTAGGATTGTTGACATAGTTCCTAAGGTAGCTCTACGAGTGAATACTCGGGACCCCTACACAGGGGACACCTCGGAGGGTTTACCGTGTTTCTGTGACGGTCCCGAGACACGTAGGGTGGCCCTGGGTGTGACCGGGCGTGGGACCGACCGAGGGACAACTGTGGGGACTCCCGTCCTCTCGTGCGGAACCTCTCCTGCTCGACAACGAACCAGTGAGTCCACACGGGCTGAGACACGCTGGGACACCTGACGTCGTGTAGTCCGGGAGGAAAGGAAGTGGTAGAGGACCTTAAACGAGTCTGAGTACAGGTAACCCAGTCACTACGGTAGGTTGGTAGAGTAGGAGCCAGTGGGGGAGAAGAGGGGGACGGAAGTTAGGAAGGGTTGTAGTCCGAGAAAAGGTTACTCAAGTGAGAAACGTAGTCCACCGGTTTCATAACCTCGAAGTCGTAGTCAGAAAGGTTACTTATAAGTCCTGACTAGAGGAAATCCTACCTGACCAACCTAGAGGAACGTCGGGTTCCCTGAGAGTTCTCAGAAGAGGTCGTGGTGTCAAGTTTTCGTAGTCAATAAGAGGAGAGTCGGAAGAAATATCACACTGACAGTGTAAGCATGTACACATGCCCTTTTTGGCATCAACGGTGACATACCTGAGAGAGGTGGGGACGAGAGGAGTCCCGGAGGGACGGTCGGGAGGGGAAGAGAAAGTCGAGGAAGGTGAGTGACAGAGGGTCCCGTGACTCCGGGGGGTCGTGGGTGTGTCCGTCGTTTGGAATCTTTTGTGACATCTAGAACCCCTTACCTCTAACCTCGAAACATTTCTTAACTGCAATCAGTTCTACCACCACGTCTTCCTGCACAAGAGTAGAAGAGGACGCTCTTGTGGCTTTGACCTTGATCGACGACTTGCTGGTAGGTGCCCTCCTACGACCTTGGGTGGGGTTTTTTTCTATGGGATACAGGTTCCTGTTTGCTCTTCGGTGTTGTTCGGCCTTTCTCAATTTTAGTTTGGGGTATGGGCGGTCTCCTGATCATTTGCACGAGTTTTTCGACCGACTTAGACACCCGGTCTCTGCCGGGTGTCTGAAGTCGAGACCGAAACCGGAACCCTTTCGTTTACCCTCTGACACCCGTATACCGACCCCACAACGTCCTATCTCTCTTCCGTGGGTAGAGTCTTGTGACGTCTTCTCCCTCGTTCTTCCCTCCTCGTCCGAATGAAGTTCCTCTAGACGCTTTCGGAGTTTTAGAAATCGTCTCGAAGTCCTTCCCTAAAGAGAGGTCTTTAACAGTCATTGTCAACCTCCTCCCCTGGATGGATAGTAAACTTCTGTCGATGTGTCTGAAGTTCTGAAGTTTCTTTTTCTAAAACGGGTCGTTCTCTTTGTCAGTCGCTTTACTTTTTCGTTCATTGTTTTACCCTCTTTTACAAACACTTAGTACACAGACTAATCCCTAATTATAAGTTATATACATATTTATTGGGTATTTTGATTTATTGGGGTTTCGTGTGTTAGACTAATTTTTACTCCTCTCCTTGACTTGTCTATATAAAGGTTTGTTTTGTATGTTTACCAGTTGTCCATGTACTTTTATACGAGTTGTAGTGATTAGTCCTTTTACGTTCAATTTTGGTGTTATCGAGCGTAGAGAATCTTTCCGATAATAGGATTTTCATTCTCTATTATTTACGACCACTCCTCCGTCTCTTTTCCCTTGGGGACACGTGTTAACCACCCTTACATCTAATCATATCGTTGATACCTTTCGTCATAACTCCAAGGAACTTTTCAATTTTATCTCAGTGATACACTAGGGGTTTAAAGTCTCATATATAGGACGCATATATAGGTTTCCTTTACTTTAGTTCTAGACGTGAGATCCAAGTAGTTTCGTAAAAAGTTTTATCTGTTCTATACCTTTATTGGGTCCACGGAAAGATATTCACTTACTTATTTCTACACCATACATATACATCTCTGTCTTAGATACTCTTTCGTCATTAGGGACAGTGAACCCAGTAATACCTGAAGTTCTCGTGATACTATTCACTTTGTTCCCCCTTTTTTGAGGACTTACCGTAGTGGATACACACCGCATACCTTATTGGCTCAAGCATCTTTGTCTCGCCTTACCGTCAAAGGTTCTCGATCCTCCACTACCCTCAACCTTATAAAACCAGTTTCCCGTGTCTGAACATCAATACTTTACTCATTCAAGACCCCTAGATAACATATCGTACCACTGATATCAATTATTCTGACACAATATATGAACTTTCACCGATTCTGTCATCAACCATTTACAATAGTGTTTTTTCTTTACCATTAATACAGTCCCCTAACTCTACAATTGCTTGTCATAACGCTACTATTAAAGTCTTACATACACAGAGTTTATAGTACAAAAAACTGAATTTGAATGAAATATGTCCAAAAGAGGACATAGGTTTTCATCTCGTAAGGACACTTTTAAAAGTTATCGGTTTTAGTATATTTCGTTTCTTCGTTAGTCAATGAAGTCCTGTGTAAAACGATTACCTATGTGTCTTATATAGTTCTATTTTGTGTCTACGAGTATCTGTCAAGCTTCGATACCTCCGAACTACAATTGTACAACTCTACAGCTCACGCCAAGACCCCCTTCCTCGAACCGCTACGACGAGAATTCCGAGTACCACGTACGACGGAGATATTGCCGAAGAACGTTTTGTTTATGATAAAAAAGTATTTTCACTTTTACGAGAAACTTAAAGAAAGTCAATCACTTTTGTCCATCCAGAAAATATTTTCGTTTCACCGTCTTTCGTCTGAAAGTGTTTCGTTTCCTTCGGATATACAGTTAACATAGAGTTATATTGACCTTTCTCCATTTACGTGATACTGTGTGTTTACGTTTTTCCTTCACAAACTCCGTTTTACTAAAACGGAGTTATCAACAATTCAGTTGAAGATTCTAGTCTTTTATTTAAAATCTCTTATCTCGGTCACACCTGTGACCCGAACGAAGGGACACTGAGACAACGTTTTGACGTCACGAATGATTTTGGATCGTAGAGGGCGTTCTCTAAAGATGGTAGATAAAAACATTGTAAATGTCGTAAGGCAAGATACTGTCACTTTCAGCGAGTCAACATGAACGAGGAACCTTCTTTTCGTTACTGTTTGGACGACGACGACGACGACGACGACGACTCAGCGCAGTCAGCACAGGTTGAGACACGCTGGGGTCTCTGCCGTCGGGTGGTCCGAGGGGACAGGGACCCTAAGAGGTCCGTTCTTGTGACCTCCCCCAACGGTAAAGGAAGAGGTTACGTACCTTCACTTTTCACTTTCACTTCAGCGAGTCAGCACAGGCTGAGAATCACTGGGGTCCCTGACATCGGATACTCCGAGGAGGCAGGTACCCTAAAGGGTCCGTTCTCATGACCTCACCCCACGGTAACGGAAGAGGTGTTACTGTTTGGATCTGTCATATAATTTTTCGTCTCTGTAATGAAACGGACATTTCCAGACAGATCAGTTTCGATACCAAAAAGGTCATCAGTACATACCTACACTCTCGACCTGTTATTTTTTCCGACTCGTGACTTATTACACCCACGGAAACTTGGTACCCACGACCTCTTCTGAGAACTCTCAGGGAACCTGACGTTCCTCTAGGTTGGTCAGGTAGGATTTCCTTTAGTGGGGACTTATAAGTAACCTTCCTGACTACGACTTCGACTTTGAGGTTATGAAACCGGTGGACTACGCTTCTCGGTTGAGTGACCTTTTTCGGGACTCCGATCCTCTCTAATTTCCACCCTGTTCTTCCCCTACTACTCCTACTCTACCAACCTACCGTAGTGGTGGAGTTACTTGTACTCAGACGCGTTTGAGGCTCTGTACTTCCTGTCCCTTCGGACCGCACGACGTCAGTCACCCCGGTGTCTCTCAGTCTGCACTGACTCGTTGACTTGTTGTACCATTAGTAAAGGACAATTAACTTACTTTTTAATTAATATTAAAACACCTTTATACTCCTTTATCTACTTAACGGAAATCCCTTTTTTAAATGAAGAACTAAGTGTACTTTGGTAGACATTTTAAATGGGGGTATAAGTTGGTCTACATGCACAGTAAGTGGCACAAACAGTATAATTTTTTAGTAAGAGTGTTTTGAAAAGAATCGAAAAGACCGTATTTTAATAATCACAAGAAATTAAATAAATAAACACAAAAAGAGAGTGACACAGCGAGTATCCTAGAATTAAGGGACTGGTCCTTAGTCTGGGTACGGTAGCCGTTACTTTCGTGGCTCAGGATTGGCGACCTGGTGGTCCCTTCAGGGTACTTTAAAATTTCTGAGTAGTCGGGTTATGAGACCAAAAAGAAGTCTAGTTTATTTTTTGATTAGTCCGAATTTATTTTACTCGTCTGAAACCTGATTTTTTTTTTATTTGTGCTTTCTTTCGGGTTTGATAATAGGTAAGACTCATCACATTAGTCTGGTTTGTTTTTTGAGTAGTCGGAATTTATTTTACTCATCTGAAACCTAATTTTTTTTATTTGTGTTTTCTTTCGGGTTTGATAATAGGTAGACTCATCATCATGTACTACGCATTACCACACTTTTACGGTTTGATTTCTCATTGATTTTTGTAGTTTCTTTCAGAGGTCAGTAGGTCCATAGTGTTAGAAGGTAGGCAGAGTAGTCATCTGTGTAACAGTTATGCAAAAGTAAACTCGTATTAATAAAAAAGATTCCAACGGTAATACACACGAAACTAGTTAACAAATAATTTTTGTTAACGTAATATTTAAGTTCGAACTTTTTATGAAGTGTAAGTCTCGGACTACAATCCCTTTGCAATATTTAATTTTAAAATTAAATATATGAATTTTTACTAGAAACTTCTTAATCCATCATCGTCATTATTTATAGTATAATGATCGTTGTTTAAATTGGACTTAAGTCGATCGAAGACAAAAAGTAAGAAGTTAGTTCATTTATCAAAAAATGATAGAGGTCGCGTGGAACCCTATTAACAAAATCCTTGATGTTTTTGATGGAAGACGAACGTCCGATTATTTACTTGATTCGTATATATAAATAAACACATTTATTTATTTATAATTTCTATACTCTCTTACAATTCTCGGTATCGTCTTCATCACTACATAAGATAATTAATCTGTTTTGTTATGGTACTATAGATCCATCAATCTTAAGACTTACGATTTGAGTATAACTTCTTGACACCTTAGTATAGCTCTCATGTCACCACAATCCGTGTTGACAAAGGTACGGAGTGGTCCAAGACTTTGGGTCCCGTGGCTGAAAGAACAGACTTGGAGAGTCGTGAATCTAGAGACGTGTGTAGAACACGTCTTATCTTTAGGTTTGATACTCACTACCTTCTACCCGTATCTCCCCTAATGATTCCGTTCTTACGTCTATCATATTGGAGACAATTAGATTACTCTTCTCTGAAAGGGACAAAAATGGGGGTAATTGTTGAATGGTTTAGTATAGAACGGGAACCTGATATCCTCTAATTTAGGACCAGAACTAAAAAGGTCCGACGACTCAGTTTTCTCTGGTGTAAGAGTGTCATCTTTTTTGTTAAGTAAACTGGAAGTCCTTGAACAGATTCGTACTTATTCATACAGATCGGAGGTAATATCACTTTAATGTAAATCTTTAAAAAAAAGTTTGACGGAATATTGAATATTTTTAGTACAAACTATCGGTTGCAATTATGGAATTGAGACTATCATGTGTAAAAGTTTAACGTCTTAGATTAGAAAAATTTCACTGGGTGTTCAAATTCGGACACCAACGTTAGGACTTCTATTTAAATCAACACTAACCCTAAGTAACAGTAAGTCGGTCTTCCCACAGTAATTTTGTTTAACTGCCACCCTTGGAACCGACCCGAGAGTCTACGAACGAAGTACAGACCTCTTGGAGAGACACTGGGTAGTCGTAGATAGAACTACCTGAGATCTTCCTCTCACTTTTTCTAGAACCGAGTACATTTCTTTCCACGGGGAAACTTCAGTTAAATATTTCAGTGGAGTTATCCTGATTATTTAGTCCGGGTTGAGACCAAGGAGTTTGATGTATGGATCTACGTCGTTCGGTGACGTACGATGGTATCCGTTGAGAATGGTTCAAAGGAACTATAAAATATTCTCCTTCGATTTATGAGTCGAAAAATCTTCCCATACACGTATTGTAATTTCCTTGTTTATGTATATTTGGTAAATCTTGTAAATCTCGTCACGGACGGGTACATTGATGAGTCATTTGCACTGACAATGGTCATCGACTCATGTGAATCCTTTCCAGTCAATCGTTTTACTTACGAAAAATAAAACCAAGAGTATAAACCAATCAAGTATAAATCAGAGTTTAAATTCACTTTTACATATTAATAGTATTTAACTTTTGTTAATACATTAATATTATTAACATATTATTAAGGAATGAAATATATGGAACATAAAATTATAAAGAATGTAAATAAAGTGTGGATATCATTGAAACAATCCACCGGTTCCTTTTAGGATAATGCGGAGAATAATGTCTCGTTCTGGATTACAGAATCTCTTCAATTCAAAGGTTCGTATGTGTCTATAACATGAGGATACCCTTGACCGATTCTTTTCTTATAGGAAAACGATCACTGTTCGGATCACTAGAGTGGTGGTGGATACTCTGGAACATCGCCCGTCGTCTTGACCCTAAGGCAAACAAAATAACAAAACAAATATTCACTTTTTCGTTTTACCGTATGACTCTTTTCGAAAGTTCCACTTTTTAGACCCTAACTTATAAGAGAGACGACGAGACTATTCTTGATGATAGTAAATGATTCATGGAGAGTATATAGTTCGTTAAATACCCTTAAAATCAATTAAAAGTCTTGTTAAGATGTTTCAACCACGACTCCGAGAGTAAAATATCCACCCCCATATCTTGACTTCGAGTTTTTTTTTTTTTTTTTTTCCGTGAAACATCTTCAGTTCGTCGGTCACACCAGACCTAGTGCCGACCAGGAGACGTAAAGTAACAAAACTAAAGATAGTTTAGCACACGACTACGAGTCTGTTCCGTGAAACAGAGTAACTTGGAACAAAAAAAGTGAACATTTTATCACCACTATGACGAAACGTACTAAAAACACTTCAGATTTATCTGTGTGTCGACTCAGACAATTATTCTCCTTAAGAAATTTTTACCCAACGAGAATAAAATCGATCGAGATAGTGACTAAAAAACACGTAACAGGATAATAAATTTATTGGATATATGGTAAAACAACAAATTTCTTCGAAGTGTAAACTGATTTAGAACGTCGTTACTGGTTAGTCCATAAGTAAAATATAACGTCACTATCTTCTACCCTTGAAAAACTACGATAAGACAAATTATGGTCGACACTCGTTTTGACTATACCTTACGTTCAAAAATTAATAGATAAAGGGAATTCTTTTAGAGGAATCCACATTAGAATGGACATATTCTTCGTGTATAAAAGTCTTTTACAAGACTTTTATTTGTTAAAGGAGTGATTTAAGATATTGAATATAATGAACCGTCTAACGGTAATTCGAACTCCGAGAGTATAAAACATCTTAAAACACGTCAGTCTCGAGTCAAAGATTCAGTTGTGTGGAAACAGACTATTTACTATTCGTACTTGCTTTTCGGGTACCTCAAAATGTATAGACATCTTTAGACTCTTAGTAGCAAAACCTAAAATCCTTTGACTTATTTTACAAGTTAAAGTTCATTCTTTTTTTTAACTTTCACTGATCCGTAAAAGAACGAAGAATTAAAATATAGTCAATTAAAATTACTCCGGTGCAAAGGTACAAGAGAGAGAATTTTTTGGGTGACTGAAGAAATTTAGAGAGTTTTAAACAATAAATATATAAAAAGATACAAACATTTTCGTTTACACAGGACACAAAATTAATTATAACTGTCAGGTTTATTTTATAAGTAACGTCTGATGATCTTTTGTGCAACCTACATGAGTTCCGTTGCAAATCATAAGTTGGGCAAAGATATTGTTCGAATACTTCTGTACGGGACTTGAAGAGGGGGGTCTGCTGATGTAAACATCAACACACATTCGAACGAGGTAGAAGGGAATTTCTTTAGTATACGACACTACGTATAAATCGAATTTTGATGTTTAACGTAGAAGAGAAGACTGTGAGTTACCTTTTAATCTTGACTCTTCCCGAAGAGTCTAGTCGTTTACGTTATTAAAGTAAAACGTTCACTTTATAGACTCTTTCTTTTCCCGATTCAATCTCAGTTTGTCGATTAATTCGACATTCGTTACTGGTCTTAGGTCCCAAACCCCAAAAAGGTACAGTGAAGGTGTTAATCCGACGGAGTAAAAACTATCGTTTTATCGAGTAATGGAAGAATAAGGTTACAAGATAAACTTATTAAACCGTTGGTAAAGATATTATTATGTCTGTGTGTTATTTACAAAATTATATCTGCATGTACATTAACCTCTTGTAACACCAGTAACACTATAATTTTAGACCAATATGATTTTTTTGGATAGTAGTATCTCAACGTCTTTACAAAGGTACTTTTATAACAAAAGTCTTACTACGAAGACCTCTAGACCACTTTTATCATCTCATCCATTAAAGTTCCCGAGTGAAAAGATGTCTTTGTGGTTTTTGACTCGTCTTTGATAATATTAATTGAATCTTCCGACCGTTTATCAATTGTCAATTGTCGTTAGTTTATTTACGATTTAGTTCTTTGTGTCGTTCTTTCGAAACGTCGTAAAAATGAACGGTACGGGGTGGGAGAGGGGTAGAATCTCGACCAGAACCCTGAACCTGTTGGATGTAAGGTTCACACCCGATACTAAGGACCGGGTCCCCTTAGTTGTCTTAATACTTCTTAATATAAACGGACAAAACTGAACGAACCCCCGACAGATTTCCTGACTCTGTCCGTGAAACGAAAAAATTGATCCTCGGGAGAATCTCGTCTTTTCGACAATACGTCTCCTATAAGAAACATTGTAACATTCCATTTACTCATTGGCCCGATGACGGACTCTTTTATCTAGTGTCAACATCGTTTCTTG
This sequence comes from Capra ibex, assembly GCA_006410555.1. Taxonomy (NCBI): domain Eukaryota; kingdom Metazoa; phylum Chordata; class Mammalia; order Artiodactyla; family Bovidae; genus Capra; species Capra ibex. Next base: position 1,128,870 of record SJYO01012962.1, on the reverse strand, counting down.
TCTCTACTTTTTCCCACCTTCTTTATCGACCCCTCTCCCAAAGATACCCTTTAATCCCGTGGTTTTACGTGAAAGTATATGGTCTGTAAATCTTTTGGTACATATTCACGTCCCGTCCTTCTCACTCTTCTGGAATGCGAAAGGGGTTCAAGATCCGAATCGAGTTCGACTTTCACTTCCAACACCGTCTTAGTATTTACTGGACCGATTCGAAACTTTCGTAGTGACTGAGTTACCTGTACTCAGACTCGTTCGAGGTCCTCTACCACTTCCTGTCCCTTCGGATCGCACGACGTTAGGTGTCCCAGTGTTTCAGTCTGTACTGACTCGTTGACTTGTTGTTGTTTCGAAACTCACAGGGGTTGTGTCTCGAATGGACGTTTCTCACCGTGTTTAGAAAGGGAAGGAGGGAGGAAGGAAGGGACGGGGGAGGGAGAGAGGGAGAGAAGGAAGGAACGATTCACATTATCTAAGTTGTCGAGTAAAAGGAAAGTATCCTATCACGACTGAGAGGAGGTGTACCACTAAGACATTACGGAAAAACAGTGACACCGTCTCTCACCTTCTACTTTTTCACACTTTTATCGGTACACCCTCTAAAAACACCCTTTCCGAACCTTCGTAATAAATAAGAGTGTAAAGTAACCGACCTTGATTATTATTGTGAACTTCTGTAGACCCCATACCTCAGAGAACCATGAGTTCTTTTTCCCCTTTAGAAAAACTATTAATACATTAACAGAAGGGTATCACTGTTAAACCAATAAAATTAATTATTAAAATCAGGTAAATATAAATTATACCAATAACTACATAAACCGAAGTAAAGAGGACAGTAGGGGATCTCTTCCCTTACCGACGGGTCAGGTCATAAGAACGGACCTCTTAAGGTCCCTGTCTCGACAAACCGATGTCAGGTAACACAACGTCTCAGTCTGGGCTGACTCGTTGGTTGTGAATTGAGAATTTAGTATTAGAAAACGTATAAATTACTATAATTTATAATAGGAAAGACAGAAGTTTGTTATAATACTGATATCTTACGAAATTTAGACCAATGAGGGAAGAGTATATATCAGTAACAGGTCTTAGAAATAGAAAATAGAAGTGGTAGACACGAATTAGTGAGTCAACACAGGCAGAGAAAACTGGGGTACCTGACATCAGGTGCTCCGAGAAGACAGGGACCCCTAAGAGACCCGTTCTTATAACCTCACTCAACGGTACGGAAGGAGGTCTTCCAGAAGGGTTGGGTCCCGAGGACGTAACGTCCGTCTAAGAAATGGTAGACTCGGTGGTCCCTTCGGAAAAGTACTATTAAAAGAGACAAAGAGTCCATTTGTAAAAAATTTGTAACTACGTGTAAAAATTGTTAAATAAACGTGTAGTAAAGGGGGAAGTCTGAAAGGATAACCCTTGATAGAAAAAGTGGAAAGATCTTAAACGTAAAATTTTAAAGGAAGTCACCCGGTCTGAGGTTGCACTTGTTATAAGAGACGAGTGACTAAAAGGTGAGTGGTTGGTGACAAGTAAGGAAATATGAAACCATATACGACAAAATAAAGAATTCTTATAAGAAGAAAGAAAGGAGACCAATAGGTTTAGGACTTAATGCGTTTGAAGTTGAGTCCAAGTCCAGTTTATACTCCCTCACTACTCGTACTTATGCCCTTCCTGAGTTCTTAGCAACGGTCCTTTCACAAAGGTTACTGTCTGTACGAGAACAACGACAAATCAACGATTCAGTACAGGGTGAGAAACACTGGGCTACCAGTTATCAGACGGTCCGAGGAGAGAGGTACCTTAAACGGTCAGTTCTTATAATCTTACCCAACAGTTCAGGAAGAGGTCCCCTAGAAGGGTTGGATCCCTATATGTACACGATTGTATCGTTTATAGTAGAGATGTTAGTAAAAGTCGTTTTTGTTCCTTTATAAACAAGTCAAGTAAAGGAGTCAGTACAGATTGAGAAACACTGGGACACCTGACTTCGTGCGTTCCGAAGGGAAAGGTAGTGGTTGAGGGTCTCGAACGAGTTTAAGGACAGGTAGCTCAGCCACTACGGTAGGTTGGTAGAGTAGGAGACAGTAGGGGAAGAGGTGGACGGAAGTCAGAAAGGGTCGTAGTCCCAGAAAAGGTTACTCAGTGGAGAAGTGTAGTCCACCGGTTTCATAACCTCGAAGTTCAAATCGTGATCAGGAAGGTTACTTATGAGTCCTGACTAATGGAAGTCCTACCTGACCAACCTAGAGGAACATCAGGTTCCCTGAGAGTTATCAGAAGAGGTTGTGGTATCCAGTTTTCGTAGTTAAGAAGTCACGAGTCGAAAGAAATATCAGGTTGAGAGTGTGGGTATGTACTGATGACCTTTTTGGTATCGAAACTGATCTGTCTGGAAACAGCCGTTTCATTACAGAGAAGAAGAATTATACGACAGACCCAATCTGCCTCGAAAAGAAGGTTCCTTGTTCGTAGAAAACTAAAGTTCCGACGTCAATGGTAGACATCACTAAAACCTCGGGTTCTTTTATTTCAGACAGTGACAAAGGTAACAAAGAGGTAGATAAACGGTACCTCACTACCCTGACCTACGGTACTAGAATCAAAAGACTTACAACTCAAAATTCGGTCGAAAAAATGAGAGAAGAAAGTGCAAGTAGTTCCCCGAGAAATCAAGGAGAAGTAAAAGACGGTATTTTATAAATGATCTAATTATATAAATCTTGTGTCTTGTAACGTCATCGATTATCCTTTTTTCTCCGGAAAGAAGGTCTCATAAAATTATGGGTACCTCTCTGTCTTCTAGTCCACATAACAATAGCTAAAAGAAACACGACTTCTGGACATTGTCTACCATTCACCAAATCTTCGACTTTTATTCCTTAGTGTCACCCCAAACTCTCTCCAGTAATATCTTCAAACGTCCTCAACTCCGGGATACTTTTTATTCCTTTTTATTGAATTCTGTACCTTTAGTGTGTCAACTCGAACAAAGACATACCGTACAGGTCCTTTATTACTTAGTTGATTTTTTCTGACGTATCCCTTCATCACTCTGTTCTAACCCTTCTTTTTATTCTTTACACAAAAATCCTCTGAAAATCCGTCTCGTTAATCTCATTCGAAGTAATAGATCCTGCACCTCTTTATAATTACTGAAACCTAATTTCTCTGACTCCACTTGTTATATAAAACGTCGTTCTCTGCATGTTCTAATTATACATCCTACCCAACCTCACCCATTTCGACTCCACGTTTCCTTTTTACCATTACTTACATCCTCTCTACAACTTTCAGATATTTTTCTGATACCGCAACCTTTACCAACCCCCTTGAAATTTGATTTTTTTATAGTTATTTCGTTCATTAATTACATACCTTCTTTATTTTGCTTTCTCAGTGTGTACTAAGGGTCGATAATGACTCTCTTACCTTCGTATTATCATTTTTTCTGATTATAACGTAGAAACCCCCCTTTACGATTATCATATGTTACATTACTATAACAGAATTCTATACAGCTTAAATTCCATTGTATCCATTAGGTTCTATGGGACAACGACAACAAGTATACGATTCAGTACAGACTGAGAAACGGTGGGGTACCTGATGTCGTGTGGTCCGAAGGGACAGGAAGTGATAGAGGATCTTGAACGAGTTTGAGTACAGGTAACTCAGTCACTACAGTAGGTTGGTAGAGGAGGAGACAGCAGGGGAAGACAAGAACGAGAGTTAGAAAGGGTCGTAGTCCCAGAAAAGATTACTCAATCGAGAAGCGTATCCACAGGTTTCATAACTCGAAGTCGAAGACGTAGTCGGGAAGGTTACTTATAAGTCCTAAAGGAAATCCTACCTGACCAACCTGGAGGAACGTCAGGTTCCCTGAGAGTTCTTAGAAGAGGTTTTGGTGTCAAGTTTTCGTAGTTAAGGAACTGTGAGTCAGAAGTATTACCAGGTTGAGAATGTAGGTATTTACTGATGACCTTTCTTTGTATCGAAACTGATCTTCCTGGAAACAACTGTTTCACTACAGAGACGAAAAATTATACGACAGATACAAGTAGTATCGAAAAGAAGGTTCCTCGTTTTCAGAAAATTAAATACCGACGTCAGTGGTAGACGTCAGTAAAACCTCGGGCTCTTTTACTTTAGACAGTGACAAGGGTGAAAAAAGGGTAAATAACCGGTAATTCACTGTCCCGACCTACGGTACTAGAATCAAGAGACTTACGACTTAAAATTCGGTCGGAAAAGTGAGAAGAGAAAGTGGGAGTAGTTCTCCAAGAAATCACGGAGAAGTAAGAGAGGGTAATCTCATCATAGTGGACTTATAGACTCCAAGGTCTATAAAGAGGACCGTCTGAACTAAGGTCGAACACCAAGTAGGTCGGACCGTAAAACGTACTACATGAGTCGTATCTTTAATTTATTAGTCCCACTGTTATATGTCGGAACTCCATCAGGAAAGGGTTAAAACTTCTATAACACTTGTCGTCTCTTAATTTCTGTACTCTGATTATTATTACCTCTTCAATCTCGACCTCCCGAAGGGACCACCGAGTCGACCAAACTAGGGACCCAACTCTTCTAGGGGACCTTTTCGCTTACCGATGAGTGAGGCATAAGACCAGACCTATTAAGTTACCTGACATATCAGACACCCCAGTGTTTCTCAGTCTGTGTTGACTCGCTGAAAGTGAAAGTAATCGCAACCTCAATACACCTCGGTTAAAAAAGAATTAAATAAAAATTGATCTCCTATTAACGAAATCTTACAACAAACCAAAGACGGTATGTTATTACACTTAGTTGGGATTCATATGTATTGGGGGAAGGGAAAACTTGGAGGGAGGGTGGAGGGTGGGGTAGGGTAGGAAGATCCAACAGTGTCCCATGGTGGGGAGGTCTAACAGGGACACAATTTGTCATTGAAAGGTAATTGATAGATACAATTTGTACCATTGTACAGATAAAGTTACAATAAGAGGGCTAAGTGCGGTGGGAGAGGAAGGGGCCGACACACGTGTTCAGGAGATATAGACACAGAGATAAGGACAGGACGTTTATCCAAGTAATCATGGTAAAAAGATCTAAAGGATATATATATACACAATTATATGTCATAAACAAAAAGAGGAAGACTGTATGAAGGGAGAAATATCGACCGAGAGACAAGTAGACGGAGTGACCTTGACTGAGTTTGAGTAAAGAAAAATACTCTCGACTTCAAAACTTCACGTATTTTGTGGTTTCACGACCACCCACACATCCTTCTTGTTTTTATAATTTTCGGGTCCATGAATTAGAAATCCTTTATTCAGTCATTTTCTTTTCCCTTTTAGAAAGTGAATGTTTATTAATTACGATGACCCTTTTCATATACTGAAAATCATCTTGGATCAAACACATGACCCTTTTATACTGTATGTTAAAGAAGGGGATTTGAAAGTAAGGTAAAAATTTCCCTCCGAAAAGAGTACTAAAATTGTCACGTCTTGGATACTGTGTTCCTTTAAAGATTTTACAATCTAGCATCTTGTTCCAGGAGTCGAGAAGTTATCGAAGGGGGGTGGGGGTCGGAACAAAGTATTGGTGCAACGTAAGTTAAAGGAATAAAAAGTACCTTTCCTCTTTGTACTCGACCTCGACTTTTTACGTAAAATACATTAGGTTAACTAAAATTTGAGACGGTAAACTATCCATCACTCTTAGGGGATTGTCGTGACGATACCTCTACAGATTAAACAAAAGACACCGAAGTACGACGTTCGTTAAACAGTGGATTTTAAGATTATCTTGAAAGTGTATAACTTTACTCTCTACCTCCGTCGGAACATCTAGTAGTACCAATACCATTCTGTCTCAACATCTGTCCCTAAACATTTTAAAATTTAACTAGGATGTAAGCTGGAATCTGTTTTTCAGTTTTTACTTGTTGATCCATGATGTGATTGTATTTTCTTTTATAGAGTAGTCGTTTGTTATTTAGACAAGAAATTTACGGTGAAAATTGTCTGGGTACATTACGAACTTTGGTCTATAGTCAGTCTAAATTCCAGTAACAGTCTATCGTTTTTTCTAAAGTTATAAGTCTATAGGATTTTATGTAACAGTATTTTGTACTTTAAGTAACTAAAAAATCGTTAATTTATTAATGTATAATATAATCATATCGATATCCTTTTAGCCCTTGAATATTTTTATGTTTGTAAGGTGACAAAACCTAGACGTCAATTTAGAAACGTCTGTTAACGACCGGTCAGGTGTACAGTAGTCAGTATTGGAGATAGTAGGGGTTTACTTCTTCGTGTACACAAACGGGTCGGTGTACGATCTTCTACCCGTGACCCCCGGATATTAGTAATGGGAATTGAAACCTTCTGACTCATTAGGTCACCTAATTTTTTCTGGGACTTTCAGATGTAAGGCTAGGACGAGGTCCTCCTTAATGATGGACCCCTTCCATATTAGGAATTAAAAGTTCCGATATTATATTGGACGGACGTTCGACCAGTACTTTTATTTTTCTCTATTCGTGCGTTCAACAGAACCTAGTTCATCCTCGTTATCTCAAGGAAAATGAGAATTCGAAATGCTCAAATAGTTTAGATCTGTCGTCACCCGAGTACGCTTGTATATCTTAGTATGTCACTCTGTTACGTTACTAGTAGGAGTGTGTACACAAATTTACCATCCGTATATTTGTAGAATATGCCTGAAGGGTCCACCGTGATCACCATTTCTCGAGCGGACGGTCACGTCCTCTGGGTTCTTTACGTCCAAACTAGGGACCCAACCCTTCTGGGACCTCATTCTTCACCGTTGGGTCAGGTCATAAGGACGGACCTTTTAAGGTACCTGTCTTTCTTCTCGGACCACCCGATGTCAGGTTCCCCAACGTTTCTGAGACTGTACTAACTCGTGGGTCGTGTCTGTAGGATATATGTACTTTTTATACCAGAAAAGACCTTCACCACTCTTTTCAAATAGTTACTGTGATCTTAAAATCCATCTGAACCCAATACGTTGTTCAGACCGGTACACCAGTAAGACTCCTTCGAACGTTTCCTGGACTACTCTTTGTGCTTTTAGTTTAGAACGTGATCAGGGGAACCCGTCGGTGTGTTTTATGGTGTGTGACCCACCATATTTGTTTGTTTTCTTAAATAGAAGAGTGTCAAGACCTCCTATCTTTCAAGTCTAGTTCCACAACTAAATAAACTAAAGACCACTCTTGAGAGAAGGACCGAACGTCCGTCGACAGACGTTTTTCTCTAACAGTCAATAAAGATCGAGAGTGAGGAGCCGGGTATCTTACACGGCCCGTCGGAAAGAACGAGGTGACTAAACCCCGAATTGACACACCAGACAGAAAGGGTTGCCTCACTCTCTCCCGTCCTGTGTCTCGAGAACGCACACGAAGCCACAGAACGAACCCGCAGGACATGACGAGGAGACGGTCCTCTTTTCGTACGAGGTTCTTCGGTGACCAGTCTCTTACTCTATGCTCTCGTGTAAACTTAGTGCCGTATCGGGTCTCATCTCGAGAGGATCGAGGTGTCGTCTGGGTACTCTTCCTTTCTCCTTTCTAAGGAAGGACCCTTAAAACGAAGGAGTCGCGATAACGTCTTTACCGTCTGACTACGTGATGCCCACACCCCTATATACCTTTATATATGGATTTATTTATTGATAGATCGACAGGTTAATGTAATACCACCGTTACTTTTGTTCTCGATCTATCACCTGGGACTTTTGTTAAACGGTTTAGTCACTTATTCATTACTTTAACAGTCTGAATCTTAGATTGTTTTATATGGTCCATAGGACTTATACTACTTTGAGGTTGATGAGAACCAAAGAACTAACACGTCTATAAGTTATTTGTAAACAATTTGTCTTTTCTTACACCGTTTAAATATTTTAGCTCTTTGATGATCCGAAGGGTCCACCGCGATCACCATTTCTTGGGAGGACGGTTACGTCCTCTGAATATTCTGTGTGTCAAAGCTAGGGACCCAGTTCTTCTAGGGGACCTCCTTCCGTGCCGTTGGGTGAGGTCATAAGAATGGACCCCTTAGGGTACCTGTCTCCTCGGACGGTTCGATATCAGGTATCCCAGTGTTTCTCAACCTGTGTTGACTTCGTTGAATCGTACGTGCGTGTGTCTGTATGTCACTTTAATTATCAGAGAGACTTAAGGATGAAGCAAAATTGAACATGGTGTATTCTGTTTAATCTCAATCTGTGTAATTTTCAAAATTTTTTCCTTTTTTTTTTTGAAGGGTATCGTTTTAGTTGAAGGGTATCATTCAACCCATTAAAAAGCGAAGGAAACATCGGGAAAGAAACTGATTTCGATATACCATATATGTATAAATCCTGTGACTAACCACTTTACTATCCAACGACAACTAACCTAGTTACGGACTTTGTGTAGACCCGAGTGTTTAGACAAGGACAATTGTTAAATAAAAGATTAAGATGTTCATCCTATTCAAGAAGAGGAGAACACGAATTTGTACTGTTGATTGAAAATTTGGTAGAATAATTTACAAATCATACAACTATCTAGATCAACTCTAATTTCTTCCTCTTTCCGAACCCATAGTCGTATCTTCGAACTGTACCCGAGTGTATCGTGTTACCTCCTGTCGAGATGAGGACTTGCCAAACGTACTTTGTTTTGTACGGATAAAGTACTGTAGCTCTTTTTCTTCGATAACTCAGGACGGGATTCCAGTGTCCACGTTCCAGAACGGTGTTCCGGTGTCTTCACCTTGGGTCTTTGTTCCAGTAGAGGCCTTGACTGACTGACTGACGGAACCAAGTCAAGTAAGGTAAAGTCAGTGAGTCAACACAGGCCGAGAAACGTCGGGGTACCGGACGTCGTACGACCCGAAGGGACAGGTAGTGGTTGAGGGTTCCAAATGAGTTTGAGTACAGGTAGCTCAGTCACTACGGTAGGTTGGTAGAGTAGGAGACAGTAGGGGAAGGGGAGGGCGGAAGTTAGAAAGGGTCGTAGTTACGGAAAAGGTTACTCAGTCAAGAAGCGTAGTCCACCGGTTTCATAACCTCAAAGTCGAAGTCGTAGTCAGGAAGGTTACTTATAAGTCCTGACTAAAGGAAATCCTACCTGACCAAGCTAAAGGAAACTGGGGGAACTATTGGTAACGGTTCCGGGACTAGTAGTAGTCGTCCGAAGGACTGAGTTTAATCCGTTTTTACGGAAGGGACCATCAATAGGATATCGGGGGGTTGGCCAGTGGATTACGGTGGGAGGGTCACCCTTAAAAGAAACAGAACTCCGATATTTTTAATTGATAATTTGGTACTGTTAACAGTTGAGAAGGACCAGACAGTCCAGCTATACGACGGGTGTAATAGAGACAAGAAACAAGAATTTTTTGAGTGAGGGAAGACTTTAAGAGACAGACCTTTAAGAAAAGGTTGAACACGAACCTGACGGAGTTGTCTTCACAGAATTATACTTCTCACACTCTATTTTCGAACCACCTTGACTTACTATGACGACTTAACTATGACTGACTTAAAGACCATTACTTACTGTCATGAGTCACAGGAGTACAAATCATTTTTCTTTTTAGGGTCTTCAACCTTTTACTCTCTCGGTACAAGATTATGCCCTTCCTACACCCGACTAAGAGGTTCGTGTCAATCCTTGATATTCGTAAAACTAATATTCCGGTAAAGTACTAACGGTGGGATCTTAATTTTTAAATGTTATAGACCTCAACCCTGTTTTTAAAAGTAAAATTGTTTAAAAGGTCTACTGAAATACGTGAAGTAACAAACTCTTTTTTATTGTGACTTAAACAAAAAAACTACATAAAAAGGACAACGAAAAAATTTTCATCCAACAAGTTAGTGGTAGTGGATGTACCCCGAATACCCATTATTCATCCATTCCTGAAGACGGTACAGTCGAGTCGATCGACGTGAGACGAGAGAGAGAGGTTGGGATGAATCTTTTACTAGAAAGATTAAACGTTTTTCTTCTTCACTAAGACCATCGATAGGAATCACAAGGTCCTTCACATTCGTGACTACTTGATTTTGTGTACCAAGACACTGAACGAGACGGAACGAAACGAAAGTCAACGAAATGACTTTACTCGATACACTGTAGTGGGACTCAGTGACACGTAAGTTTTAATCGAATCAAAATTTCAATAATTTACACCATTAAAACGATAAACTAAACCTCGGTTTTTTTAATAAAATCATGTCATGTCTTACTTAGAGAATTTTTTGTAGTAACCAATTTTTCTTCAAAAATTTTTTCATTGGACTAGAACTCAAAAAATTTTAAAGGATATTCCAAAATCTATTTACCTATTTATAGCGACGGTGGTGACGACGATTCAGTGAGGTCAGTACAGGTTAAGACACTCTGGGGTACCTGACGTCGGGTGGTCCGAGGAGACAGGTACCCTGAGAGGTCCGTTCTCATGACCTCACCCAACAGTAACGAAAGAGGGTCTATTTATATCTCTACTACGATTACGTCCGTAACAACAACAAGTCAGTGATTCAACACAGGTCGAGAGACTGTTGTGGTACGTTCGAAGACACACGGAGAGTCTGAAACGAACTTAAGTGCAGGTACCTCAGCGACTACGATAGGTTGGTAGCGTAGGAGACGACAGGGGAAGAGGAAACCAGAAATTAGAAAGGGTCATAGTTCCAGGAAGGGTTACTCAGTCGAAAAAGTATAGTCTACCGGTCTCATAACCTCCAAGACGAAATCGTAGTCAGGAAGGTTACTTGTAAGTCCCAACTAAAGGAACTTCTCACTGACCAAACTAGAGAAACGACAGTTTCCCTGAGAGTTCTCAGACGAGGTCGTGGTATTAAGCTTTCGTAGTTAAGAAGTCACGAATCGGAAGAAATACCAGGTTGAGAGCGTAGACATGTATACATATACATTAAAGAAAACGTTTATGACTTAATTACAACACTTACTCTCTCTTCTCGACTCTAAGGTTAAGTTCTTTGTGTAGGAAACAATTGAAGGGGTAGAGAATTCAAAGAAAAGTAACGACCAAGAGGACGTCGCCGAGAACCTCTCTCGTATTTTCGAATACGAGACTCTTTCGTGATTACCTTTTCTATACGGTGACGGATTGTCTACCTATTCACACGAGATCTTACTCAGAGTAGGACTAAGTCTCGGTAGTACTGTGCGGCAGGACCCGAGGAGGGGTCGCCGAGGCCGTCCGGTGTGGACATCCGACAGTCGGGTCGAGAGAGGGGCGGGGGACTCCCCGCGGGAACGGGTCCCAAGGGGCAAAGAAAGACACGTACCAAGGGGAGACACACGTAGAACTGACCAAGGGCGGGGAGGGAAACTCGAACCGACACGAACAACAGTAGTGGCAAAGTGCGCGCTCATATGTTTGTCGCGCGTCGGAGACGTTTCAAAGGATCCATAGAACCCGTGAGGTCGAAGCCGTCCTCCGGTAAAGTCGGTGGACCCCGACAGTTTGATATTCACTGTTGAACTTCTGACGGTCCGGACCCAACCACTACCCGAAAAAGGACGAACGGACGAGACGATCGTACTATCCCACAACATTATCTTCTTTTAAGACTTAGTATGAGTTGAAACCATCGAATGACTACGTCTTTAACTTCAAACCTTTTCTATACACTAGAGAAGTTCAAGTGTCCAAACAAAAAAAAAAAAAATAAACGGGTGTGGTGTACCGTGCAACCTAGAATCAAGGGACCGGTCCCTACCTTGAGTACAGGAGACGTCTTCACCTCAGAATTGGTGACCTGCTGGTCCCTTCAGGGAGTCTCGCAATCCAAATAGGACCCGGAGCCAGTGGAGAAACTTTCTCATACACGGGCAATTTGTCTCGACTCAGTAGAGTTCCTCCCGAAGAGATGGTGGGGGAGAATGAAGAACTACGAGACGGGGTCTCGACCGAACTAGAGGAATGACCCAAACGTCGTAGTGATAAGAACGGAAACGTACAAAGTCGTATTAACGTACAAATACTTATATAGAGAGAATTGATAGTCGAGGGACTCCCGTTTCTAAGACTAAGTGAAAACTTACAAACCACGGACACTATCATCCACGGGTATTCATAAACAATTTATTCACTAATTTGCTGGTTACAGAATCTGTTACCTTCTTGCTTACTCAGTCACTTACTTACTCTTTTCTCGCCATCGGACGGCGTGCCGCGGGAGAGTGACTCCTGACCGTAGTATCCTTAATCAGAGTTCGAGAAAGGGTCGGGAGAGACATCGACTTCCTATAGACGTTTGAACCAACAACAACAACAACAACAAAATTAGACCATTTTTTAGGAAATACAGTCCTATATGTACTTCTCCTTAAATAAAGACAAAGATCTAGTGACTAAGGTAGTGTAAAAGTGGGTAGGTACTTATTTCTACTTTATTATACCATGAATGGATTTCTGCTGAAGTTTCATCTTAGTTCACGTACTAGTCCCTGACAAAAGTCATTGAAGTAGTTCCACGAAAAACTATGACACTAAATCTGTTATGTACAACAATCGTAATCTTACAAGAAAAGATTTAATTTTACTGTTTTAAGTACAGAAGTTTACAAATTCGGTTACCATTTTGTATCAAATGTCAAAATAGTTATAACTTATCCATATATATAAACACAAATAAGTAATAATAAATGTAGTCATAAATAACCCTCAGACGAAAACAATGAACGATCCCGTATCGTTCATTTTTATTATTAATTTTTTGGGTTTAGATTGGAATAAGAGTTTCACGTATGTTAAATGATAAAAACATAAACCAGTTCCACCTTTTCGGGTTTAAGGACATAGATGATTCATATATAATAGATTAGTTAATACATATGTAATGTAATATAATTTTTAGTATACACATTTTGTGTACATTTATTTGTACGGGTTCATTAAATCTACAGCAAGACTATTTAATACTTTAAAAGTAACTATCTACAAAATTAAATTATAAAGATCACGTTTACTCTCTATGGTGAGTACGATTTTTAATATAAATGGTCGATTTTCTAATCCACGTTTCTTGATAGTCTGGTCTATTAAAGTTATAAATTCTTTTAAAATACAGTTGAGAGGATATTAAATTTGTTAGACTTTTGACTACCTTTTAAGTTTGAGAATTATAATTATTGACGGTTCCTTCAATTATTTCCCTGCAGCCAAAGAAATGAGACCTGAGGTACACTTCGTCGTGTGTCGCAACCGGACGTATCTGACAATCTATAGTTTCCACACGTCGTCCGTCTCGTCTTATTATGAAAAAAATTTTTCATGTCCTAAATGACACCCGTCATGAACTTCTTTTATATTTCGGATTTCTACCAAATAACCACCATTCTGTTCGTTGCTTGTAGACGCATCACGGTACACACAATAGTCGCCACCTGGTACATGGTCCAAGACATAGTCGTGTCGTGCACTATGCCCTAAGTGTACGGAATTTTAGGGGGTTCTAAAGTAGCAAACTTTAAACCAGTGTTAAATGTTATCACTGACTTTTATGGAGACCGAAGGACTATAGTCTATTTTCGTTGTGAAAATTTTCTACACTTGTAACCTCATTCGTATGGTTAGTCACGGAGTCGGGTGGATCTGACTGTAGTCTTACCTGGGACGCCGAACGTATGGACTACGGTTCAATCTGTATTCTACAGACCTTTCGACTTTAGATGAAGACCAGTAGTCCTCGTCTACAAGTCTCAGTTAGGCACACTATGACCTACACACCTTCGTTCTACAGTCCCCGACCCGACGAGACACCGCGAAGCTTGGGTTCCGACTCGAGTCCCCGACTTGACACCGGTTCAGGAGGGAAAGGAGAAAGAATTAGATATTCAGACGGACTGTGGGAGTAACGACTACGAAGAGTAGGACAAGTGGTACCTCTGACTACGTAAGGGACGCTGTAATGACCGTTCAGATTTCCGTTCTCACCCACACGGACGACTCAGCGAAGGTGGTACAGGCTGAGACACTGGGGTACCCTCCATCGGGTACTCCGAAGAGACAGGTACCCTAAGAGGTCCATTCTTATGACCGTTACCTAAAGGTACGGGAGGAGGTCCCCTAGAAGGACTCCGGTCCCTTCCTTGGGTGCAGAGGACGCCGAGGATGTCACGTCCACTTAGGAAATGGTGACTCGGTGGTCCCTTCGGCAAATTTCTGTGTAATGAAGGGTCGAAGAATCAACAATACCGTTTTCCCTGAACTCTTTTTTTAGGTTCGTACCGTTGAATGATATCGTTCCCTCACGAAATGTTTCTCATTTTTTTATTTATATTTATAAATCAAGTCGTAAAGTAACTGATATAAGTATGGGACTTAATTCTACAAGTATAAATATATTTAAAAGGTAGGGAGGAAGGACAACTTACTTATATATAAGTTCTTTGTATTAACACGGGTACAGGATATATCATAACTCTCATATTCTAATACATTAACTATAATACAGAATATTGGAATCCTATAGTTCTAGAAAATAATTTATTTCTTCTTCCTGTGTCTTGTAGTTCCGATTTAAGACACCGGAGACTAAAAAGGTAGGAAACAGATAGATTTTTACTTCTACCGACTTTCTAATCGAGTTTCCGATATAAGTGTTGTGATTTGTTACAATCTATTATATCCTTTTAACTGTTCGGCTGACATGGCATAAAAGGTTTTGAAGGTCCGCTATTTAAGGTAGTTTCGTCTATAAGCCAAAATGAGAGTCTTTAAGACTAGTATATATACGGTCACTGACTAGGTATCATACCGAGTAAGACAGACGGATGGATAGATAAGTAGGTAGATTGGCAGGAAGGCAAGTAGGTGTACAGATTTTGAAAACAACTTGAGACCTTAGATAACCGTTCAATCGTGAGTACGATCATTAATGATCATTTCGGTGACTACGTCCAATTTGTCTATATTTTCGGTGTATTCATCTAGAAAGGTAGAGATAGTATACTAGATGATAGACGTTGTATATATCTATATGACATGTAGATACACCGAAGGGGCCACCGAGTCTACCATTTCTTAGACGGACGTTACACCCTCTGGAACCAACCTCGGGACTCAACTCTTCTATCGGGCCTTCTCCCGAACCTTTAGGTGAGGTCATAAGAAGGAACCTCTGAGGGGTACCTGTCTCCTCGGACCACTCGATGCCAGGTGCCCCTACGCTTCTCAGTCTGTGCTGTCTCACTGATCCGTGTCGTGTCGTGTATGTAGACATAGGTAGAGAGAGACATAGTAGATTTACGATTAAGTATCCCGACTCGGGGCCTTCATTAACTTTTAATGTGACGACTGACACTAATGGTCTATGCGATACACCTTTTCAATCCTTTCGCGAAGGGACTTCTATTTATATTTTAACCATTCCAACAATTTTTGTTGGTAAAGTCCCGAGACCTCTAACTGTTTTTCACCTGTTGTTTTAATTTACAAAGATAAAAATTTAAAAATCTAGAAACCCATTCTTATGACTCTCGCATTCCTACGACAGGGTAGGAAGGAGGTTGAGTATCGAGTCACCCACTCTGGTTACTTAAATGGTTGGACTAAGACCTAGATTCTGGGTCGTCGTGACGAAGGTTTCTCCCACTTAAATTAAACCCTACCTTCTCTTTTTGACCGTAGTGACAGTCGATTTGCACTGTTGGTTCCTAGCTACCTCCCTTGGACGACGAAACAGTCAGACTCCAGCGCCAGAGCAAATCCCAGTCTTCGTTTTGGTGGTCCTCGCATCGTCTCTACGACCCCTTCGCTCTCGGCAGTTACTCGACTCACCCGGGAGACGAGTGGGGCGGACGGATACTTTGTGCTCGTTTCTCCGGTTTCTCTCGGGTCGTCCCCTACCTTCGGTTTCGTCTGAACTTTTGTCGAGTCGAACGTTGTGAGGGGTGGGGACTGAGCTGGCTCGTCGCCGCCCTTTGGAATGACTGAGTTCTACACATTCACGTTGAAAACGGGTTGAGTGACCAACTAGTGATTCGATACGTCTGTACCCCCTTTGGTGATTCTTCCCTAGATTTTAATTTTTATTCTTCGTTGACTCATCTTTATAGTCCTCCTTTTTGTGATGTTTCCTCCGTCGAAGGTTTCAAATGTTTTGGTTCGTACTTGAGATTTTTTATACAACCTTAAGTCTCTGGACACCTTTTACGGTTCCTATAATTGACTACATGTTTACTATCAGAGTTTTACCCTCTCTCCTCTTTTTATCTCCCTTTTAACTTCTTTATTACCGGGTTTTCACTACTTTTGGTAATTAGTCATCTAGATCCCTCGAGTTGTGTGAAAGTCATACTATTTGCGTTTTCTAGGTGTGGATCTATGTAGATTAATTTGTGGACTTTCGGTTTCTACTTGTCGGACCTTCGTTCTTTCTTTAGGCTGATTAGTGTACGTTCCTTGTTTTTATTCTTCAAAGTGACTGAAGACAAAACCTTTTGACCTACTGTCTTTCGCCATCCCACTGTGCAAAATTTATGACTTTCGTTTTGCTCAACTGGGGTTTAAAATTTAGGTCGTTTTAATAGGAAACTTTGATTTCGGTAAGGGTTAGTCTGTCTTTGACTCTCTTAAATGTAAGTGACAACCGTCTAGACAAGACGTTCTTGGTGACTTCTTTCAGGAAGGTCTTCTATCCTTGACTGTGGACTGCCTCTCGCTTAGATGTCTTTCTTTACTTCCCGCAGTCTTTATCAGTAGCTTTTATGCACCCGCTCGCGTTTTCTACACACACGGAACCTAGGACAAAAGAAGTGCAGAAATTTTTGGTGTTCCAACAACTTTTGTTATCAATTTTGTGACATCACCACTTAAATCTGGAATATATACTCTTTATATTGTTATAGTCTGTTTCCTACCCCCCTTTCTTTGGTGCAACCTCTTTTAAACGAGAGAATTCAGTTTTAATTCAGACATAATTGGATTTTATCTAACACTATTCAGAGTCAAAGGAGTAGACATTTTATACATAGTATTGACGTGGAGTCTAATAACACTCCGGACTTACTCAAATAGATGTATTATCTATATAATCTATGGATGTATGTATATATACCTATATGTACATATAAATCTTGAATACATGAATCTTGTTACAGTCTGTATTATTTATGATACACAATTAAAAATGATAACTGAACTCTTAATGTAGGTCTTTTTCGGCTCCTCTCAGTGATACTGATAAAGATAAATTATGGTGTAATCTCCAGAATAAATCACGTTATTCATATTAATTTATCATATTTATATCTTTTATTCTTGTATGAAATAAATGAACTATACTAAGTGATGTTTTAGTAAACTCTTTCCGAGTATAAATCCTGATGGTACTTACAAATCGTTTAACGATCTATTTATTGACTATGGTACGGAGATATGGTCGTCAATGGTTAATCCTTTTCTTATATTACACTACTCTTTATTTTAGATTGTTTTTACGAGTGCCGGAGACATTGTCTGAGGTTTTGCGGACGGAATGAAGGGCGGGAGCGGACGGGGGTCGGAGGCACGGATTTCTGTAAGCGCAGATCATAGCTCTTGTGTGCTTGCGGCGGAACAAAACTATTTCCCCGAAACCCTACATTAACAATCCCTACCATTCTACTCCTATACTAGGACTTAATTGGTCACCTGGGATTTAGGTCACTGTTACAGGAACATTCTCTGGGGTCTCCCCTTGTCTGTGTGTCTCGTCCTCGGAACACTGGCGCCTCCGTGCACGACCGACTACGTCGGTGGTCCGTGTTTAGTTCCCCAAGGACGTAGAAGAACCTCACTCCTTTCACTTTCTGGAGTTTTCTGAGGAGGTCGCGGAGCTTTTGTGTCGGGACGTCTGTAAAATCAAGGCCTGAGGCGTCTGGACTTTCTTATGTAAAGACAACAAACTTCGTTTCTTCAAACACCAGTGAAAAAAGGAAAAAATACCTTCGGAATCCTTTCATTTTGTGAGATATACTTTTAGTAAATTTTTAAGACTTTCTTGTATTTACTGGATTTACCTATATCTCTATATAGATAAATAATTACGTTGACAAGTTATAGAAAGAATACAGTCAAGAGGGTTTTACTAAGGTAGCCACATTATGTTGACGTTATTTGTAAGATTCATCCCTTTATTTTTATGGTTTCTATTAAGTGTTTTTCTTAATCCCGACACGTCCGTTACCGTTGGGTGAGGTCATGAGAACGGACCTTTTAGGGTACCTGCCTCCTCGGACCATCCGACGTCAGGTACCCCAGCGGTTCTCAGTCTGTGTTGACTCGCTGAAGTGAAAGTGAAAAGTCAAAGGACGTAACCTCTTCCTTTACCGTTGGATGAGGTCACAAGAACGGACCTCTTAGGGTCCCTGCCCCCTCGGACCACCCGACGGCAGATACCCCAACGCGTCTCAGGCTGTGCTGACTTCACTGAATCGTCGTCGTCGTCGTTCGTCCCCCGTAAACGGGGAGGTTTATTCTCCCGTATGATAATGGTAAAAAGTAATAAGTCTTTACCAAGTTATAAACGTAAAGGTTCGACCGACTGAATCTTCTTGATAATGACAACAACTCGTAAAGGAGAAGGGATTCACAACTAAAAGACAAACTTCCGTGTAACAAAAAATAGTATGTCTATACTCCTCCTTAGGATAATGAGAGAGTTTTCACTGAGATTGTTCGACTTTAACTGTAATGTCTGGTGTACTTTTCGACCAGAATAAGGTCGTAGTAGTGGGGAGAGGACCTCTACTTGACGCGATATAAATAACAAACGGAAAATTATGAGATAATTTTCATAAAAATAAAATTATTTACTTAGTTTATTACCGTATGACATTTTAACGTAAAATAAAGGGGTTATCAGGGATTTAGGACTAGTTTGACGAATAGGGTTATCAGATACAATATAAATAAGTGTACTTCTCTTTCTAGTTTCAAAGTCTACGAAACTCCGTGTTTCCTCTATTTTTTAGTCAATTTCCAGTGACCTCCGGTCCTTCTTTCTCCGATTTCTGTCCAACGATTTTCTCTTCAAGTAAATTTGTGTCGTTAAACTTTTGTCTGTGTTGTCCTCTGTTAGATATAATAGAAAATAAACGAGTTAGAAAGACAAAAATGATGAGGGTCAAGGTGGGGACGTCAAGTCTGGACCGTCGTTTTAGGGACAAAGGAAGGTCGTCGAGAAGCGTTCGACTATTCCTTGATTTGAACCTCCCTCTCCTTTTTTTTCTTTTCTTTAACTGATTTTTGACACGTAAAGGGAAGGGAGAGGTACACGTATGATAAGGAATGTTGAAGTAGATCTTGTACCATTCTGCTGCTACCTTTACGCCCGGACTGGATCTTTACAGAGGCTGATACTAATTGTATTTGGAAGTAGAATTACCAAAATACGTAGTATATTTCAGAAGTCGTCGCGACACATATAGAACCTTTGTATTACTGAAAATCAGCTAAGTAGGAGTACAGGAGGCTTCCACTTTCCGAAACTATACACCACAACACGACCCACTTTAGCGCAAGGTCGCCAATAGAATGGACCATGTTAATAAACTCCTTTCGGTAGACAGTATAAAACCCACCTTTTAATGTATGAGTTCTACCTAAAAATTTTGTGTATGACAACGATACGAAATCGACTGTTCCCAAATAAAAAGCCTAGTTTTGTCATTCAGAATGAGTAGAAGTTACAATAAAAATATTTTGTATAGGGTCACTTAACGACGCAGAATTCTAGAGTAACACTAAGTGTGGGTGACTGTAAGTCCCGTGGAAGGACTTTGCAGTCAAGACGTTATCTAACTAGTTATACAGATAAACCTAGTTCAAGAAATAACGTCAACAAAGTCTTAATTTCTTGACGTGAAAGGTCTCAAGAAATCAAACGGTTCACTCAAGTTCATTACTGAGGGGCGAGAGGCAAAAATTGGAATCAAACAACTTTTAGAAAAGATTATTCTGAGTGGCTTGTAAAGTTTTTATTCGACAGGTTCCAAAGAAATATAGGGATTATATAAAGAAAAATGATCTAAACCTTACGAAGGTCTCCCAAAAATGAACGTAATACTATAAAGGGACAAGACAAGACATGAAGTTAAACAGGAAGTCGATTTTAGAATAGAAGACTAATCGTTCAACGAAGAAATTGACATCGGTCGAAACACCCATGATTTGGGATCTTCCTTTGTAATCTGAAGTTTTCCTTGAATAAAGCGGACGTCTAAAAAAGGACTCTTATTTCTCCCTTAAACCTTGTAACTAATTGAAACTGGTCGTAGTCTGTAAAGGAAGATTTGTGGAACTTTTTCCCCCCGAAGGGACCACCGAGTCTACATTTCTTAGACGGGCGTTACGTCCTCTGGGTCCAAACTAGGGACCCAGTCCTTCTGGGGGACCTCTTCCCTTACCGATGCGTACGGCCATAAAAACGGACCTCTTAGGGTACCTGTCTCTTCGGACCGCCCCATGTCAGGTACCCGAGTGTTCGTCAGTCTGTAATGACTCACTGATTGCGAAAGTGAAAGAAGTGATTTCTCCTCTGAACCTTGTAACTAATTGAAACTGGTCGTAGTTTATAAAGGAAGATTTGTGGGATTCACCGTACTTTTAAAAGTTTATGGGGTTTCGGTTAGTACCAGAGAGCGACCGGACGATCATGGTACTTAACCTCTCTGACGTTGATCAAATTGATTAGACCCCGATGATTTCGAGTTCAAAGTAGCCTCCTAGAGGTCCCAAAAAAAAAACAACAAACAAACAAACAAACAAAAGACATCGATATTCCTCTCTCTTCCTCCCTCCCTCCTTCTCTCGCTCTTGGGTGATCTCTTAATCCAAAAGACGTATAAGAATTGAAAAGAGGGTGGTTGGTCCTAAGTTACGGAAGACGTGGACAAGTCATTCAAAATCCCATACTCGAGACTCTTCCGACTATCTTGGGGTTCGTAGACCGGAGTCCACTACTACGTTCGTCGGAGCTCGATTGGTCCTCCTGGCAACACACTATTTCAAATACAAAAGACTTCTCGAAAAGGTGAAACAGTTTTGTATAGAGGGGACAAATTTTAGTCTATCTTTATAACTACAGTAAATTTTACTGTAAAGTACTCTTCAGCAGAGTCACTCTTAGACATGAGCCCCAAGCTGTCAGACTTGTGGTTCTCGTTGTTACTAGGACTCAGGGCGTGACAGTGGCCGGTGCCGACGAGCGGGGAGAGGGTTTCTCGGTCCGCGGATGGACACCGAGTCAAAATGACAAAAGGGTATTAATACAATAAATATATATTCCGTGTTTAACGGGTAGGAGACGATAAGATCTCTTCAAAAGGGGGCTACACTTTAAATTATAGTGTCGGTTAGACAGACATGCCCTACCAAACGAAGTCCTTCGAACCGTTTATAGGTAATCTCTCAAACCGAAGAACAAAAGACCACGACCGATCATTGGTAAGACCAAGAACTGTTTAGAACGAAAGCACCTAGGATATTAAGTTATTAAGGTCACGAAGAAGAGTCTCAATCTCCCTGCAGAGTTTTAAAGAATATGAAAACTATCTTATTAAAGGGCACCTTTAAAAAAAAAAAACCAACAATATGAGATCTTCTTTAGTTTTGTCGGACAAATCGGACTACTAGACGATTTTATAAAGATAAATAAATTTTTAATGAAAGTATCATAGACATCACTCGAAAATAAATTACTCTCATTGATAAATTTCAGAACAGTCTCATAGTGGATGAAGGGTGAACAACAAGTAAAAAATATCTCACGGACCCTCTCGTTCTCGGACCAAAGAGATTGTAGAGTCTCTTCGCACAATAAGATTTTCGTATGGTCATGTATAGAAACGAGAAAATAAAATCATTAAACTGTACGTCATTTTTCTTCGTACCCGAAGGGACCACTGAATAACCATTTCTTATACGGACGGTCACGTCCTGTCTACGTCCAAGGTAGGGACCCAGGCCTTCTAGAGGACGTCTTCCTTTACCGTTGGGTGAGGTCATACGAATGGGCCCTTCAGGGTACCTGTCTCCTCGGTCCGTCCGACGGCAGGTGCCCCAGCGTTTCTCAGCCTGTGCTGGTTCGTTGATTTGTTGTTGTTGTTTCCTGGTGTCCAAAAGGTAAACTTAAAGGAACTGAAGGTCATCCTTTTATTTTTTTTTTTTTCCTTAGATGGTCTCCGACGCCCCTCATCCGAGCCATCAGGAATAGTTAGACCGCAGGAAAGAATGAAAATTCTATTCTGGGTGTTTTTTTAATTTATTCCTAACCGATACTCAAAGGTTTCATTGACAAGTACTCGTACGGGTCTTGTCCGATCTTCATTTTTTGTGTGTTAAGACGATAGAACACACAATGTCTGAACGACGAAATTCTCGCGATACATTCACCCATCACAATATTCTTCCTATTATATCGTTATTGAGTATCATTCATTAGTCGATTATCTTTTTACAACCTCAAAAAAATCGTTATCCATAAGTGACATACATTATTGTAATCTAAATTACTAGGAACATGTTCTAGACTTCTACAAAACTGATTAAATAAACTTCGGATATTAACGAGACTCGGTTCTTCAGAGTCGGAACCGGACAATACCTCGTTTCAGAATTCAAAAATAAGCTGAGTGTGTTTTCCGTTCTAAATATTGACATGATCAAAGAAGCCTGAAAACATTGTCTAATGGTGGTCTCATTCACTGAATACTGTTTAAGTAAGACAGTGTAAAGACCTCCGACCGTCAGGTGTTAGTTTCCCAGTTGTCCCAACTAATGAAGGTACCCACTCCTCCCTCTCGGAGCACGGAGAGTCGACCGACCACCGTCACCGACCGTCTGGGACCGTAAGAAACGAAACGTCTATGTAGGCGGACAAAGGATAGAACTGTACCGCGGTGGGAGAGTAGACCGGTAAGAAGGGAGAAGAATATTCCTCAGGTAGTAACCTAAATCCTAAGTGGGATTAGGCCATACTGGAGTAGAAATTTTTTTTAATGCAGACGTTACTGAGATAAAGGTTTCTTCCAGTGTAGGACTTCAAAGTCTATGTGCACTTGACCTCTCCTCCTTCCGCCATAAGTTGGGTGATCTCGGTAGTACAGTCTTAGTAGTAATGGACGGTGTCAGTCTATCTACGAAGACTAGTATCTCTATAACACTGGTGTCAATTTAGAAACCTTTCAAGAGCTAAATATTTATCATGTCTTAAGATCTACAATAAGATATACATACACGCACACAATCAGTGAGTCAGAGCAGGTTAAGAAACACTCAGGTACCTGACATCCGGTGGTCCGAGCAGACAGGTACCTTAAGAGGTCCGTTCTCATGACCTCACCCATCGGTGCGAGAAGAGGTCTCCTAGAAGGACTGGACCCCTAGTTTGAACCCAGAGGACGAAACGTCCGTCTAAGAAATGACAAACTTGATGGGTCCTTCGGATATTTATACATATCCGTTTGAATGTTTTTAAAGATTTTATTAGACAGACTTTATACAAAATAGACCTTTAAGGTAAACATTTCATCAGGGATTGATCATTTAGACATCCTTAATACAGTGCCACCCCTTTCTTTACAAGAAGATTATTCCTAGGATTTTATTTGGAATGTCTAACCTAAACCCTTTCGTAAACCCCTGACAATCTTTAAAGACAAGGAACTCACCGAGATCATTTGTTTCGTTTATTTTAGGTGAACGAAAATTAGAGAAATTTTGCCTAGTGTATAGTAGTTCGAGTAGAAAAAGTCAGAAAAAGTGTTAGACCGTCTTATTCAGTGAACATGAGATTCGATGTTAGAGAGGACGAGTAGGAATCAGAGTGAGAAAGGGAGAGAAGTACGAAAGTACTGTTCAGTTAAACGGAAAACGAACAAAAATCTCGTAGACGTTTTAAAAGGAGACTACCTAGACTATAAGACACCATTATCACCCGAATTACCACCTATGCCAATGTTAGTTTACTACTTGTCACAATAAATGATAATAAAATTTATTAGTACTCATTTCTTTCCTGTCCCATAACTTATGAGTATCGACGGAAAGTCACCTCAGTGACATCGAAGCCACTGCAACAAAAGTGCAAAGAGCCGGTCACACCCTGAAACCCAGAACGTCGCCGAGAAGACAAATGTCATAGACGTCCATGGAAATGTGTATCTTAGAAACCAATAAAATAGATTTCTCGGAATTAAAATAACTAAATATAAAAATTTGAAAAATTGTGATAAACTCTTGTAGGTGGGTGTTTGACCTACAAGACATTAACCACTAACGAAAGAGTTAAACACTGAATAAAAGACTGAGTCAAAACTCACATAAATATTGTTCTCACCTGTCCAGAAGGAAACAGAATCAAGAACAGATAAGGTCCTATGTTAAACTCAAAGGATTTGGGTAAACATTTAGAAATAAACCCAACATTAAAACTCAGAAACAGGTTACAGGAAATTCCTCCTCCGAAGACTTTCCAAAAGTATACCAGTCAAATAATTAAAACGAGAGAGTTCCGTGAGTAAAAATATGTACACCCAGTGAATTTAGAAAAGAAATAATGGAACAACGACGACGACGACGACGACGACGTAGAGAAGTCAGCACAGGCTGAGACACACTGGGGTATCTACCGTCGGGTGGTCCAAGAGGGTAGGGACCCTAAGAGGTCCGTTCTTATGACCTCACCCAACGGTAAAGGAAGAGGTCCCCTAGAAGGGTTAAGTCCCTAGTTTGGACACAGAGAAGTAGAAGACACGACTGTCCGTCTAAGAAAAGGTGACACGGTGGACTCTCTGGGTACTTGATGAAATGATTTGAACTTATCATAGAAATTTTATCTTACACAGGGAAATTTAATAAATAACGTAATTTTTATCGTTTACTTATTTCTACTAAAGGTTAATAAAGAACTACTGATAATTTTTATTAAAACATTTTTTTTATTTATTTTTATTAAAACAGAAAACCTTGTCTTTCCACAAATGTTTAACTAAAGAAAGTTTATGGGACCTATGACGAAGAGTCGGAAAATCGATTTTAGTTCACATCATAGTTTATGGGATCTATATGGTGATCGATAACTATAATAACTCGTAACCGATGAAGTTTCTTAGACCGTGTGTAGCGGACCTCTACGGTCTGACAACTCGAACTACGGACCAACCTCCCCTGAAAATCCAACAGAGTCTCTTCCACGACCTCTCTCTGACTATCTTTATAAACAAATGTTCTATAAGATAAATGGTATATAGGAGTCGAAAGACGGGAGATTCTTGTTTTATTCTTACGTGAGAGGGTGGAGAAAACTTCAAATCTATTCCAACACACTAAACGAAACCCGTCTCTTCACACTCGTTCTCGGTGCGTGTAGTGAGAATCCACTTTCGAATGAACGTCCCTCGACGAGTGGTACAGCGGAAGGTGGTAGACGTTACTTGCAACTGTCTCTATTGACTCCACTTCGTCGACAATCGGACTCGGTGACTCGAGTCACGTCCCTCTTGTGGGAAAGGTGCCGTGGTCGGACGAACCTTGTACGGGACATTCGTTTTTAATTTGACAATACAGTGATTGAAAAACAGTAGTCGAGTCAAGTCAAGTCAGCGAGTCAGCACAGGCTGAGAAACACTGGGGTACTTAGCGTCGTGCGGTCCGGAGGGACAGGTAGTGGTTGAGGGCCTCAAGTGAGTCTGAGTGCAGGTAGCTCAGGCACTACGGTAGGTCGGTAGAGTAGGAGCCAGCAGGGGAAGAGGAGAACGGGGGTTAGGGAGGGTCGTAGTCTCAGAAAAGGTTACTCAGCTGAGAAACGTATCGATTACAGTTTTACTGAATGAAAAAGACTACACAGACGACTGCAAATCGCAAGTGTAATGGCTTCAAAGTCCGGTCAAACTAAGGATGACTAAATATTCAATAGAAAAGAAGAGTGGTAGAACCAAAATTTCTAAAAAGAGAAAAACTCAAGTATTTAAAACACACACACACGTATATAACCTCTCTCATACGAACCCAGATCCAGACCGATCCAAACTTAGAAATAAAATAAAAAATAGAACAAACTACTCAACCAAGACGTACAGATTTTTGTACAAAAAAAATTCAGGTCCTTATATAATAAAGGAACTTACACGGTAAGGAGTGACAAGAAAGGAAGACTTTCAAATTACACCATAAAGAGATAGATGTAAAACCTCCTATGCAAAATCTTTTTATGGAACCGTCTTAGAAACCACAGTAGTTTGAAACTATAAAACCAAAAAGATTGATCCTTAACTCTAAAAAGTTTAATAAAGTACTTCATAAAAATTAAAAGGGTTTACGACTCAAATTAAAATATTTATATATACCCACACAAAATATATATATATATATATGAATATATATACATATATATACACATACACACACGTACACACACAAATATATGTTTTGTAAGTACTCGCACACACACCAAAGAACTAAGAGTGACTTCAATGATTTCATAAAAGTAGATAAATTATAGAATAAAGGAATCGAAAAAAGAGAAAGGATCAAAGTAAGAAAGGAGTAATAAATGTAATAAAGAAATTACACATATTCATTTATCTCGTATAAAGGGGAAAGAACCTTAATAAGGACTCAGAAATGAAAGTCTGAGTTAACTTATAGTCAAACTCTAAAGGAGTTAACGGTCGTGAAGTAGACGAGGGTAATTAATGTATAAAGGGTATTTAAAGAGTGATAAAATAGTTGGAGATTGTGAACGAACAAACAAATCTCAAGAAAAATCGTAAATAAAAGATTAAAGTTACTTTAAAGTCCCTTCTTGCATTTTTCTGACATATACGTTAGTCATCTGACTTAATCTACATATAAGGGAAAAATTGAATTTTTTATTTTATTATTTTGTTCAGGATCAGGTGGATCTTCTTACTTAAATAAGTATATTTAAATAAGGGGAGTAGACCCTGAGATTAATAGACTATATAAAGTCCTTTATTTCAGTATTGAACTAAGGGAGATGAGAGGTTATCGAGACATTAACAGACAATGTGTAATCAAACACTACAAAATAGTCCTCTAGCTTACGACTACGGTTCGTCCCAAAAAATACACCAGTCATTAGGTGATTAACTGATTTGGGTGATACACAGTCTGTGACATGATGGTAGAGTAAAGATGGTAGAATATAGACAAGAACGGGACCCTAGTGCCAAGAAGTAAAGGTAAAATAGTAACATTCCAGGAAAATAATAACAAAATTCGTCGTTGTACTGATGAATGGAAAGAATTTTAAGTCTATTGTACACTGAGAAAGAAATTCTATAGTAACGAATTTAAGGATATATAATGGACTTAGATTCACTGTATAAACTTCGAAAGACATAGGATCGATTCTAAATAAGACATTTCGAAGGCTCAAGATTGAACGTCTTAAAACTGAAGTCGATGTCTACACCCTTTTGTACTAACCCTAATGAAAAAGAACGAACAAAAAAAAGAAAAAGAAGAAAAAATCCCAAACTATATTGAAGTAACTAAAATTAATACATACAATAAAAGAGGGATGAGGTAGACCGTCTTGACTTGACATTTTAACTTTGGTCTTCCAACGTTTAAAGTCAATCAAGTACTTTGAATTAACAGTTACAATCGAAACACTGGTTGGTAACAATATACACAAAACAATACCTCGGAGTTCTTCCGAAGTTTTTGAAACCGTGTCGGGAATCAGTGTCAGTTAGTTAATAAGGTGAAACGTCCACGAACTAAAAGGTCGTCTGTCGTGAACGTGTGACCGAAACTTTCCACCCGTTTGTACACGTACTTATAAACCTTCAAATAAAAAGAAATGACAGTGTCTGTGTAGACAATCTGCCCTCAAAACATTATACAGAGAGTTTCTAACGATTCTAAGTAAAAATTGACACAGAAACTTTTTATAAAACAGTGTGCACCGAATACCTCTTTAGTAATCGCTCGTATTTTGTGGGGGAAACAAAATGTGTCACCTGTATAATATTATTATAAGATAGTTCAATTAATGGACTCTGTGATTCTTAACATAAAATTTACATATTATTTTAACTAAACCACAAAACGATATAGAACCTCTCTAAAAGAACGAATTTTCGTGATAGAATGTATCGTAAGAACTATTTAAGACTTTCTTTCCTCCATTAGTTGGACACGAGGTGTACTTCTACGACTGAAGGTAGTGACACACTCTTGACCGGCCTGCTTACCACGACCAGACGTACTATGGAGACGTTTGTGAGAATGCGATTAAAGTCCATTAACTGAGTACTAAAACTATTTTGACTTTCCATCATGAGGAAAAATGGAGGAGTGGAATTATCTCATCTTTAACCTTCCAAGACCACCGAGTCGTGGTTTCTTAGGGGACGGTCACGTCCTCTACGTCTTTTGTGTCCAAGCTGGGGACCCAACCTTGTCAGAGGACCTCTTCCTTCGCCGTTGGGTGAACTCATAGGAACGGACCCTTTAAGGTACCTGTCTCCTCGGACCGCCCGATGTCAGGTACCAAAACGTCTCTCAACATGTACTGACTCACTGATTTGTCGTTTGTCGTTACATCGAAGCGTTCCTTTTGACAGAACGGATTACCTACTAAGTGTCTCTTTTACCGAGAGATACTCTGTCAAAACAACTACTTACCGACTGTTTTTCTCAAAGGAAACTGGAAAACCACAGATTGACTACCAGTACGAACTCGACATTGAGGGAGAGTACCTCTTGTACGCTTTGCCCACGAAAACAGAATCAAGACTGCTCAACGAAACCGAACCACCACCGATGTGTCCCCCTGACCTAAGTCCTTTTGAAGTAAGACAGGAACCTCAAGAAGACTCGGTCCTCTAGAATCTCCACAACGAAAAATAATGTCACGGGTCCCGAGACTTTATTTCGAACAAATGTCCATTTGTATTAAAGTACCTTTCCGGCTGATCGCAACGACGAGTCTCGTGTCTTATACGTTGATTTCACACCCACGTCTCCGGGTCGAGAAACACTGGGGTACGTGACTTCGTGTGGTCCGGAGGGACAGGTAGTGGTTGAAAGCCTCAAATGAGTTTGAGTATAGGTAGTTCAGCCACTACGGTAGGTTGGTAGAGTAGGAGACAGCAGGGGAAGAGGAGAGTGGAAGTTAGAAAGGGTCGTAGTCCCAGAAAAGTTTACTCAGTCAAAAAGTAGTCCACCGGTTTTATAACCTCAAAGTCGAAGTTGTAGTCAGGAAGGTTACTTGTGAGTTCTGACTAGAGGAAATCCTACCTGACCAACCTAGAGGAACGTCAGGTTCCCTGAAAGTTCTCTTAAGAGGTTGTGGTGTCAAGTTTTAGTAGTTAAGAAGCAACGAGTCCAAAGAAATATCAGGTTTAAAGTGTAGGTATGTACTGATGACCTTTTTGTTATCGGAATTGATCTATCTGGAAACAACCGTTTCATTCCAGAGACGAAAAATTATATGACAGATCCAACCAGTATCGAAAAAAAGGTTCCTCATTCATAGAAAATTAAAGTACCGACGTCAGTGGTGGACCTCATTAAAACCTCGGGGGTTTTTATTTCAGACGGTGACAAAAGTGACAAAAAGGTAGATAAACGGTACTTCACTACCCTGGTCTACGGTACTAGAAGTAAAAGACTTACAACAAAATTCGGTTGAAAAAGTGGGAGAAAGTGAAAGTAATTCTTCGAGAAATCAGGAAGAAGTAAAAGACGGTATTCCCACCACAGTAGACGTATAGACTCTAATAACTATAAAGAGGACCGTTAGAACTAAGGTCGAACACGAAGTAGGTCGGGTCGTAAAGGGTACTATATGAGACGTATATTCAATTTATTCGTCCCACTGTTATATGTTGGAACTACATGAGGAAAGGGCTAAACCTTGGTCAGACAAAAGGTACAGGCCAAGATTGACAACGAAGGACTGGACGTATGTCTAAAGAGGTCTCCGTCAAGTCCACCAGACTATAAGGGAAGAGAAAGTCTTAAAAGGTGTCAAACAACACTAGGTGTGTCAGTATCCGAAACCGTATTAGTTATTTCGTCTTCATCTACAAAGAGACCTTGAGAGAACGAAAAAACTACTAGGTCGTCTACAACCGTCAAACTAGAAACAAAGGAGACGGAAGAGATTTAGGTCGAACTTGTATACCTTCAAGTACCAAGTGTGTCACGACTTCGAACCGAACCTCTTAAAACTCGTGATTAAATGATCGTACACGACGACGACGATTCAGCGAAGTCAGTACAGACTGAGACACGTTGGGGTATCTGCCGTTGGGGGTTCCGAGGGGGCAGGGACCCTAAGAGGTCCGTCCTTGTGACCTCACTCAACGGTAAAGGAAGAAGTTACGTACTTTCACTTTTACACTCTACTCACGTTAACACGTCATCAAACTCGTAAGAAACTGTAACGGAAAGAATCCCTAACCTTACTTTTGACTGGAAAAGGTCAGAACACCGGTGACGACTCAAAATGTTAAAACGACTGTATAACTCAAGTCGTGAAAGTGTTGTAGTAGAAAATCCTAAACTTTATCGAGTTGACCTTAAGGTAGTGAAAGTGATCAAAAGAAGTATTACTACGAAAGATTCCAGGTGAACTGAGACGTCAGACCCTACAGACCGAGATCCACTCACTAGTGTGGTAGTACCAATAGACCCAGTACTTCTAGAACAAACATATTAAGAAGATACATAAGAACGGTGGAGCAGAATTACAGAAGACGAAGATAATCCAGGTATGGTAAAGACAGGAAATAAATGAGGTAGAAACGTACTTTACAAGGGAACCATAGAGATTAAAAGAACTTCTCTAAAGATCAGAAAGGGTAAGATAATAAAAAGAGATAAAAAACGTGACTAGGGACACCTTCCGAAAGAAGAGAGAGGAACGATAAGAAACCTAGAGACGTAAGTTTATCCATATAGAAAGGAAAAGAGGAAAAGGAAAGTGTAGACAAGAAAAGAGTCGATAAACATTCGGGAGGAGTCTGTTGGTAAAACGGAAAAACGTACAGAAAAAGAACCCTTACCAAAACTAGTGCCGAAGGACATGTTACAGTACTTGAAGGTAGGTATCAAGAAGTCCGTAAGGTAGTCTAGATTAGGGAACTTAGACAAACAGTAAAGGTGACATGTCAACATCCCAAAACTAAATCCAGTACGGACTTGCCAGATCATAAAAAGGGATGAAAGAAGTTAAATTCAGACTTAAACCGTTATTTCTCCATTACTAGACTCGGTGTCAGTCGAGGGCCAGAACAAAAACGACTGACATATCTCGAAGAGGGAGTAACCGACTTTTCTTATATTAGTCAGACTAAAGTCATAACTGGTAGACCACTACAGGTACGTATCTCAGAGAAGAACACAACAACCTTCTCCCACAAACGATATTGGTCACGTAAGAGAACCGTTTCAAGATAATCGGACCGAGACGAAGTAAGACATGAGGTTCCGGTTTAAACGGACAATGAAGTTCATAGAGAACTGAAACATGAAAACGTAAGGTCAGGAGATATTACTTTTCCTGTAGAAAAAACCCACAACCAACATCTTTCAGAACAGTCAGAAGTATCTTGACAATTTGAAGTCGAAGAAGTCGTAATGACCAACCCCGTATCTGAACCTAATGGTATTATAATTTACCAGACGGAACCTTTTTTTATCTCTAATAAGACAGTAAAAACTCTAACGTAGGTTCATGACGTAAAGTCTGAGAAAACGACTGATACTTCCGATAAGGTAAAGAAGATTCCCTAAGAACTAGTGTCGTCATCTATATTACCAGTAGACTCAACTTAAGTGGTTAAGGTCAGGTAAAATCAAGTGACTAAGGATTTTACAGCTACAAGTGAGAACGGTAGAGGACAAACTGATGAAGATTAAATGGAACTAAGTACTGAATGAAGGGAACCATACTATTCGGTGGATTTATAGGTAGTTGTCTACTTACCTATTTCTTCGAACCATGAATATATGTCACCCTACAATGAATCGGTAATTTTCTATTTTCTTACGGTAAACGTCGGTATATCTACCTGGACCTCTACTAGTATGATTAACTTCATTCAAAATAGTGGAAGACTCTCGGTAAGAACATACCTGGATCTACTACTCTACCAGTCTCTCTCGGGGAATCTCCAAGACGACTCGGTCAGTTTCATAAAGGGGAGTTCAGACTTTACCTATGGGTCGGTGATATCAGTCAGTGACAACCTATGAACCCATTTCCTTCGGGATCTTTCAATCGTCACCTCGTCGGCACAGACTCCTTACTCATTCAGTCCCCTCCTTTGCTACCCGACGTTTCACACTCGACTGCCATCCGACTCTCCTCTGTCCCTCCACCTCCTAGAGTCACCGGGTAAAGTATCGTCTCAGTCCGGAGACCGCTCAGCGGACTTAAAGACGGGCACAAGGGACTCTACTACGACAACAGAATATTAGTAGGGAGGGAAGTCGGTCGACCTTAGTCAAGACAAGGAAAACTGGTTAACGAGGGACACTGGGGTGCGATCTGTTTACAAATAGGGGTTTACTTTTTGTTGAGTTCAGATCTGTGAGGAGTAAAGAGTGAAGTGAAGTTAAGACCTAGTTCGTTCAAGGATACTCACTACCAAGTTACTTAAAAGAAGTATGTGTGGTCTATGGTAAGAATAACATTACAATGTGTTACCAGTAAAAATATTGTACGTACAAATGGAAAGTTAAAATTTTAATCTAATTTAGTAGGGTCTTTATAGTATGACCAACTCTACATCGTCGAGTGAATGGTTATACCCGCCGTGACTTTTCTGTAGACTATTTTCTTTAACTATAAATAACTTGGGAATGCTACAACCCCCGTTATAGGATACACAAAATAAATACAACAGAATAAAGTAAAAGTGTCGACAGGACAGTCCATCCATAATAATTATCTCCTACTTAAAGTTCGAGTCTCTCCAATTTATTGAACGGATTTCAGTATCTCGATTTTATACTCCGGTCAAGACGAACTGAGATACGAGAAAAGTTATATAGAACGTCAATTAGTTAGTAAGTTGTTATAAACGACTTGTACGTGGTACACGGTTCTTCCCCAACGATACATTCTGACCTACACCTCCTGTGTCATCTAACATTCAGTATAATTCTTAAAATAAATTTACAGTTAGAGAGTATATACCCTCTCTCTTATATTAAAACCTCAAAAAGGAGAGTAGAAAAGTTTTAATAATTCTAGATTTATTGTACCTTTACAGATTACCATTAAGTTTATATTCTATAGTGTCTAAGTTTTCTTATTATGAGTCTATAATAAAAATGCTAGTACTTTGTCAGAATTTGTAAACGTCGAATCATATAAGTCAAGTCGTGGGTTTAAAACACCACAAAGACTATAGGGACACTAATCCGTCGTTTCTGATCTAACGTACCGTTTGACTTAATTAATTATTAACGTTCCCTAAGACCTCCAAATATCAAATTAGTTTATTGTTCAACTGAATAAACAAATGGATTATTTATGTTTTTCCCCTTGTACTTTATCGAGTGTGTCAAAATTTTCACATAAACATTATACTTCTCATATATTAATGATGAAAGAAGAATTTTCCGCAGAAAACTTAATTGAGACAAACGAAATCTACCGGTGATGAAGGAGGTTGTCTGTCAAGGGACCAATCTATATAAATAACTAGTCTTCATACACAGACAAGGACATTCCGGCGAATTAACTGAATTAATATTGGTACGACGATGACGACGACGATTCAGCGAAATCAGCACAGGTTGAGACACGCTGGGGTATCTACCGTCGGGTGGTCCGAGGGGGTAGGGACCTTAAGAGATCCGTTCTTATGACCTCACCCAACGGTAAAGGAAGAGGTTACGTACTTTCACTTTTCACTTTCACTTCAGCGAGTCAGCACAGGTTGAGAATCGCTGGGGTACCTGACGTCGGATGGTCCGAGGAGGCAAGTACCCTAAAAGGTCCGTTCTCATGACCTCACCCCACGGTAACGGAAGAGGTTATTAACATGGATTAACTATACCAGGGTGTAACGGAACCCCAAAATAAAGGTTTTATTTGTTGTATAAACGTATGTTTCTGTGTGTATGTATACGTGTTTATACGGTCGGTACTGGAAACGGACGTTGAGAGTTGTAAGGACTCTTGAAAGAATGTCTCAGTGCACCAAAAATACATAAGAGGATATATCTTGAGTGAGAGTAAATTTTGTGATTAAAATGTGTTGTCTGATGCAAAGAATTCAAACACTATAACACTGTTTTCGCGACAAAAATGACCATACTCTTTTTGGTCTTGTAATGTTATACCCTAAGCTATACTTTTACTTGTGACTCATCTGGTTTTTCCGTCGGTTCGTCTTTCATGACACAAGACACAAGTTTCTCCGTGCCGATGTCGAAAATTTAAGTGGGATCCCTGATCAATAGACAGAAAGTAGATTCCCAGTTTATCTGGGAGTCACTAATTTTATTTCTGAGTCATCACCAGGGAACATGGGTACATTATATGTTCATTGATTGTGATGTGAAGTCAAATTATGATTACGGACTTTAAGTCCAGAACCTTTGTCGTGATTTACGATTACCTAGTTTCGAACTAAAACTCAAATTAATGTAAACTCAGGTTTGTAACCGTTAACTATACTTTCGGTTCAAGTAGTGTTTCCGTCGTTGGTCTCTTGAGAATTTCATATGTCAGAACCGAAATAAATCTTACGTTAAAGACAGTAATGTAATCTCTCTACTTTCTTGAGGTAAAGGAAACAATCGAGACACTTAAGGGACCGGTTGAGACATGTAAGTCCCTCAAACCAAGAGAACCCCGGTGGGAACACGAGTCGTCCAATGTCTTGAGTAATGCGTACGGTCGTCTCCTCGACAATAGTATAGGAGGTGAAGAACTCTGAAGACACAACGAACAAGAAAACCGATGACCTAGTCGGAGTGGCTGAGGTAGTGAAGAAGACTTTTATCCGAAATGGTGTGATTTGGGACAATAGTCCACTGTCCTGACATTCTACTGGTATACATACAGTAACTTACGATAGATAATACGTTTACATATGAATTATAATGATTATCACCCATCGGAAAGGGAAGAGGTCCTCTAGAAGGGTTGGGTCCCTACCTTGGATCCAGAGGACGTGACGTCCGTCTAAGAAATGGTCGACTCGGTGTTCCCTTCAGGTTATATAAAGTATCAGTAGTTTGCGATTCTTATACTAAGCACATTTATCAGTAAAAGAGGAGATCACTAGTTTTACTGAAGTGTATACGACGACGTGAATATAAAACAACAAAAATGACAACAAGACAGAGATTCAACACAGGTTGAGAAACTTTAGGGTACTTGACGTCGAACGGTCCGAAGGGACAGGAAGTGGTAGAGGGTCTCCAATGAGTCTGAACGCAGGTAGCTCAGCTACTACAGTATTTTAGTAGAGTAGGAGACAGTAGGGGAAGAGGACGGAAGTTAGAAAGGGTTGTAGTCCCCGAAAAGGTTTCTCAGTTGAGAAACGTAGTCGACCGGTTTCATAACCTCAAAGTCGAAGTAGTAGTCAGGAAGGTCACGTATAAGTCTACTAAAGGAAATCCTAACTGACCAAACTAGAGGAAGGACAAGTTCCCCGAGAGTTCTCAGAAGGGGTCGTGGTGTCAAACTTTCATAGTCAAGAAGTCACGATTCGTAAGAAAAACCAGGCAGAGAGTGTAGAATATAAAAAGTCTCGAAATACTTGTTCATTACCCAAATGTAAGGTCGTGGTAGGTGATTAAATGTTGAACTCCGAGAAAAGACATTGTGGATAAGGACACAATATCAGGTAGTCCATTTACGTTAAAGAAGAATAAAAGTACAGAACTTTTACTGATAAGATACATCTTATTAATCTCCTTAGCTTGAACCTTTTATTTATTGATGGAAACTTTAAGACATTAAAATAACGTATAAGTACCTCTTCCTTTACCGTTGGGTGAGGTCATAAGAACGGACCTCTTAGGGTTCCTGCCTCCTCTGACCACCTGACGGTAGATACCCCAGCGTGTCTCAGCCTGTGCTGACTTCGCTGAATCGTCGTCGTCATCGTAATGTATAAGTCCTTAACTTTTCCTTTGTCTCTCGTGTAACAATTGATCTTAAACTCCTCGACAATAAAAATTTTTCATCTACTCTTTTACACGTAACTAGTCAAAACATATCACAGTATGTTTTTCCGTCCCTTAATTCTGTTATCATTACCAGAGGATAACTTGGTAAAGTGTAAAGGTGCACAATGTTTAAAGAATTCATTTAGTTGTACAAAAACGACGAGACACTATCGGTACATAGAACCTCTTAGTAGGACACTTACCCTGTCACGTAATCGAGACATTGAAATTAATCGATGGTAATTCGAGACTCTTTAGAAGACATTGTGTCAAATTTGGTAATCTAATTTTTACCGGTATTTATGATTCACAACATTTATTTCGGTTGAAATCCTATAACGTAACTTGAAGTTTTGAAGTGATTGCAAATTTACAAATTATAATTCATAAATTATAATTTTACCGGTCTTTTTATGGTCCTGATGGTATAGGTTGTAAATTAGAAAATACACACCGACGTACAAAACATGATTGTATTCTTGTCTTTTTCTGGTAAACAAGGTCTTACATCTCTTGGCCCGTTATACAGTCTTATCTGTTGGCCTGTAAAGAAAACGTTTTTTTATTTCTGAATTTTAAGACCTATTCTATAGTGTTAGAAGGAAGATTTATGTAACGACTTAAATTTTGTTACATTCCGGTTATGGACTCTGAGTTTTTGTATTTCGTAAAGACTTTGAGTCCCAATATTCTAACTAAATGGTACCACCGGAGTCTCTCGCCTATCGATAACGGTAAGATCTTTTGACGTCTCCCACCTGAATTACGGGTTCATTTCTCCTTTTATTCCAAAGACAAGGTACGTTCCACCATGTAACACGAACTTTCTTAAGAGTCTGTACCCAGTCACTTTTTACACGGATGGGTTCCCTCTCTACTGAGACAAACTACTACAATAGAAAGTATAGTCCACTGAATTCGTTCTCACAATGTCACGACTTACTTACTTAGTGGAAATCTTATTGTTGCCGTCTACAATGACATTTTGAGCTCCTCTTATTCCTCCCTTCAATTGAGTCCTTCCTTCCTATAAATGAATAAACACTAATTTCCCGTTTCCTTAGAATTTTTGGGTATTTGTATCGGTGGTAACCCTCTCTCTCTGTTCTCTCTCTTTCCTCCTCTTTCTTTCTTTCTTGAGTTACTAGTTGAGTTTAGGAAATCTGGTCTCGGTGGAAGTTCGGATGGAGGGTGGGGTACCCTTTTACTCGGAGTGACACACACCTGAGTCGACGGAGTCAGTACAGGTTGAGTCGTTGGAGTACCTGCCATCGGGTGGTCCGACGAGACAGGTGCCCTAAGAGGTCCGTTCTCACGACCTCACCCAACGGTACGGGAGGAGGTCCCCTAGAAGGACTGGGACCCTAGCTTGAGTGCAAAGAACGTAGAGGACGTAACGTCCGCCTAAGAAATGACGACTCGGTGGACCCTTCGGTGTCAAAGTAATCTCGTCCGGTGAAAACTTTATGTCAACCACGGACTTCAACGTACATATGTTTCACACCGTACACTAGTCTACATTTTAAATTAAATCTTTATAATTCTTTACTTTTTTGCCTTTACTACTCTTTCCATTCTCATACGAAATCCGAGGTTTACGTTCCCTTTATGTTCCTTAAGTCTATACTCCACTCCCCATTTTAATCTATTAGAAATAAAGTAATACTACTGATATATTTACGTGCACTTAAAAATTTTTTTAATAATACGGAACGAATGAGTACTCCGTGGTAAAGAAGAAGTAAGACTACCATCCTCTAAGTACAATTTATTGTTCGTATCATTCCTGTATATACCATTTGATTTCAAATTGTTATTTCTTCATTCTTTGATGTTTACGAAATCATTAACCCGAATTTAAATTCTTAGTTAGATTCTTCGAGTTTCTAAGTATTATCGTCAAGGTCATCTCAACTGTGTAATGTTTCTGACCGAGATATTTTTCCAAGTCACTCCGTCGACTAGTTTTACGAAAATTAGGTAGAAGTGACTCGGTTAACTTCTCTGAAATTTTTATTTATAAAATTAATATAATAAGGATGTTTTAAATCTACGTTAATTGAAAAAAATCTACGTAAATGAAAATATCGTAAAAGTAAAATATTTGTTTTGTTTTGTATTTTGGGAATTCCCGTAAACTATTTAAGATCGTAAAGGGATAAATAAGGATGGATTTAAACAGTTTTTTTTAAAAATTCCATACAGACATAAAATTATAAAGAGTAAATCAAAGAAGTTTCTCTTTAGGGAAAAACATCACAATTAATAAAAAATTGTATTATATTACACTTTCTCCTCTCACTTTTTCAACCGAATTTCGAGTTGTAAGTCTTTTGCTTCTAGTACCGTAGACCAGGGTAGTGAAGTACCCTTTATCTACCCTTTTGTCACCTTTGTCACAGTCTGAAATAAAAAAACCCGAGGTTTTAGTGACGTTCATTACTAACTTCGGTACTTTAATTTTCTACGAATGAGGAACCTTCCTTTCAATACTGGTTGGATCTATCGTATAAGTTTTCGTCTCTGTAATGAAACGGTTATTTACAGGTAGATCAGTTCCGATACCAAAAAGGTCACCAGTACATACCTACACTCTCAACCTGACACTTCTTTCGACTCGTGGTTTCTTAACTACGAAAACTTGACGTCACAACCTCTTCTGAGAACTCTCAGGGAACCTGACGTTCCTCTAGGTTGGTCAGGTAAGACTTCCTCTAGTTGGGACCCTAAAGAAACCTCCCTTACTACGATTACGACTTTGAGGTCATGCAACCGGTGGAGTACGTTTCTCAACTGAGTAACCTTTTCTGAGAGTACGACCCTCCCTAACCCCCGTTCTCCTCTTCCCCTGCTGTCTCCTACTCTACCGACCTACCGTAGTGACTGTGCTACCTGTACTCAAACTCACTTGAGGTCCTCAACCACTACCTGTCCCTCCGGACCGCACGACGTCAAGTACCCCAGCGTTTCTCAGCCTGTGCTGACTCGTTGACTTGACTTGACTTGACTTACACTTAATAATTTAAATATTAGTGTCTCCAAAATTTTATTATCTCGATTTATTCAATTGGGTCCTCTATGTCCTCTTCACCTAAGTCAAGGACCCAACCCTTCTAGGAGACCTCCTCCTTTGCCGTTGGGTGAGGTCATAAGGACGGACCCTTTCGGGTACCTGTCTCATTGTACCGCCCGATGTTGGGTACTCCAGCGTTTCTCAACCTGTGTTGATTCGTTCGAAGTGCGAGTGGTGGTGGTCACAACTACCATAAGTCAAGTCAAGTCAGCGAGTCAGCACAGGTTGAGAAACGTTGGGGTACTTAGCGTCGTACGGTCCGGAGGGACAGGCAGTGGTAGAGGGCCTCAAGTGAGTCTGAGTACATGAGTAAAAGAGAACTTAAGTACTTTTAATAAAAAAAAATTGAATTCTACTACCCCGATACAAAATTAACCGTTATTTTATTAGTATTTATTCTTACCTAATACATTCGTTAAATTTTTCATCAATACCTGAAAGAGTTTTCGATTCGGCTGTTCACTTAATCTGAGTAATTTTTGAGTCCCCGATTGCTTAGTCCACCATTTAATAACTGAAAGTGATAATGGTTGTTAAACGGGTTTCGAATCGAAATAAGTATACACGTAAGGGAATTAGCACGTAATTGGGTCGTAAACTTATCCAAGGTACATTTTTGTGAGACAACCGACAAAACCTTTGACGAGTATAAAGGAAGTCACACGATCCAAAAAAAAAGTATCGATGCACGTAGACACCGATTATGAAAAGAAAGACTTTACTGAAAGGGAAAAAATGACACCTCACTCAAGGACGGGGTAAATTCCATGAGAGACCTTCGAAAGAGACGAAGAAGGGTGGGGGATTGTCCGTCTACCTGAGTTAAAGAAGCAATACAGAGACATCTTTAGACTGTATACGGAGGCTCCACCAAGAAGAATGTACCGTCTTTTTACCCCACCACCGACGAAGACGGCAACAAGAACAACATAAAGATACTGAACTAAGGATTGATCTGAAACTTACAAAATATAGTAGTCTGTAGGTAGATTAATTAAAAGTCGAAGGGTCTTCAGTGTATCAGTCACTACTAAAAACTCAAAACCACTTAGGTAGTTATTTATTCATCAATACTCTGGAACAAAACTTGAACGAGATATATATAGACAGTGGACAATCACTTAAAACAATGAATAAACCCCCATTTTCAAGGGTCAGAACAACCTAACGATGAAGGACTACCTAGGAAAATAAGTAAGTTCAAAGTTTCAGTATTCATCTTCGAAGGTTAACCGTCTTAAACCCAGGGTACGGACCAGATCCACGGTTTCGCGTTTCTCCTTCAAAGACCACTAAAAACTGAAATTCCTCTGTCTAAGTCGGTTCTAAGTGTCGTGTCCCCCAAAGAACGTGTCTGTCGAGATACAAAGATATCGTGTGATGACAACAAGAGAATTAGTTCAAAGGAGTCTTTGACGAGTTCTTGGTCTCAAAGAAATATACGTGTACTAAACGAAAAACGATTCTAGTCCGAAAACCAAGTGTACTTGTGGTCAATACTTCTACTGAAGGATCCACCGCGATCACCATTTCTTGGGTGGACGGTTAGGTCCTCTGTCTTCCCTCCGTCCAAGTTAGGGTCCCAGCCCTTCTAGGGGACCTCCTCCCGTACCGTTAGGTGAGGTCATAAGGACGGACCTCTTAGGGTACCCGTCTCCTCGGACAACCCGATGTCAGGTGTCCCAGTGTTCCTCACCCTGTACTGACGTCACTGAATCGTACGAGTTCGTGTACACTTCTACTATTATTATTATATTATTATTATTATTTACCGTTCTAAATAGTTCGTGAAATTGACAATCACGAATGATTGTAAAATCGGGTACAATCGTGCTTGTACAATCGTGTGAATATGACCCAAGGTAAGATTCTTGTGAAATAGACGATCATTTAAATTAAGGGTGGTGTGTCGGTATGACACACACTAATAATAAGGACAACTGAGGGAATTCGTTAATAAGGAACTTCCTTATGGAGTTTTCCCATAAAAAATAAAAATTAGAATAAAAATATAATAAAGTCTGTAAAAATTTTGATATTTTATATTAAATTTTTTGTAAATACACGGGTTGGTGGGTTGACATTGTCATAATGGTTATCTCAGTGTCGAGGGATCCTTGGGACGAGATTGAGGTAGGTAAAGGAGAGTGTAGACTATGGGTGGTTGGGCCGGAACTACCAATACTTCGGATATGTAGGGAAATAAGCTTGGGTACAAAATAATACAGAAGACGTAACCGTCGACCCAATAATGGTGATCACGGAGGACCCTTCGGGGAATTCTAGAGATGTGTATAAATATGTAGGAATTCTTATATACAACGACTATAAGTGTTGAATTATAGGTACCCGTAATGTATGAAATACGATAACGTTAATTGTAGAAGGGAGTTACAGTATATACACTATAAGCATAAATAGTGTATACACACTATAAATACCTACACTATGAGTATTGACAGTAAATAAAATTTGTCAACATATCATACAATAACCCACATATTTGGTGTTAGTGACTTACCACAGGGTATCATACTGTTGTGATGTCAAACGAACAGGTAAGTGTCCAACTTCCTATAAAACCAACAATTATCAAAAAACCACTTAATTCATTTCGGTCACGTTTTTTGGTATAAAAAACACACACTTGTACATAAAAGTAAAGAGAACTCTGATCCTTATCTTATTGACCCAGTATACCATTCATATACAAAGAGAGACATTCTCTGACGGTTTTACAAAAGATTTCATCGACATGGTAAAAAGTAACGGTATAATTGTATATGTACAAACTTTAAACTTTAATTAAATAGGTCTGATACCTACTCCATACTTAGATTGAAATGCAACAAAAGGTCTACCAATAGGTCAACAGGGTAGTGATAAATAGCTATATGTAGACAAGGGACGGTTAAACTTTATGATAGAAATAGTATAAGATTTCGAAAGATAGATGAACGTAGATAAGACACTGAAGAATAAGAGGAGGTGATTATCGAGTTATATTACCTACTTTTTACTGAGTACAAGGTCATCATGTGAAAAGTTCAATAGCTCTGAAATATAAAATTTAGGGTCTTCCCGATCATGAGATCGTACCTCTAAAGAAAAGTAAAACGAAAAAGTGAAAAGGTATAGTCGAATAGTTCAGTACGTGACAGAAATAAAGGACTCCCTTCAAAGGTAGACACACCAAAAGTAAGAGAGATACTTATATGACCCGAAGGGTCGACCACGTCACCGTCTCTTAGGTGAACGGTTACGTCCTCTGAGTTCTCTGCGTCCAAGACAGGGACCCAACCCTTCTAGGGGACCTCTTCCCTTACCAATGAGTGAGGACATCAGAACGGACCTTTTAAGTACTTGTCTCCTCGGACCGTCCTCTGTCAGACACCTCCGCGTTTCTCAGCCTGTACTGACTCGTTGATTGTGAGAGTAGAGTAGAGACCATTGAGT
The DNA here is from genome assembly GCA_006410555.1 of Capra ibex. Lineage (NCBI taxonomy): Eukaryota > Metazoa > Chordata > Mammalia > Artiodactyla > Bovidae > Capra > Capra ibex. The sequence continues at coordinate 1,086,135 of SJYO01012962.1, read as the reverse complement.
GAAGGTTTGACAAGACAAAATTAAAGACATATTGCCAACAGTGACAACCTTAGTACCAAGAAGTGAAAAGAGTGGAAGAATTAAAGATTAACGACGCTACCCAAATTCGGTGAGACTTCCATCCCCACACCAGAAGACCAAAAGGCGTCCCAGTGGCCGTGCCTTGTGTCCCGGACCGTGGTCCGCCCACGCGGTGTACGTAACCTCCTAGCTTACCTGCCGGAAAAAGTCGAGGTCGTTGACAGAAGTGTGAGAACGATGACGAGGAATATGTTTGGTCGACCCCCCTAAAAGATCAACTTTAATGAACTGACGGACTCTTTTAGTCACTTTATTGTTGAACACTGAAAAGGTTGGCTCGTGGTCTTAGTCCCCAGTCATCTCACTCTCGGGGTCGCGAAGAGTCGACGGAGAGGAGAGAGAGAACCAGAGTAAAAACACGACTACACTGACTGTTCTGGTGGTAGACACTGAGGAACCCCGTTGTTTCACTTTTCTGGTTCTGGTGGTAGACACTGAGGAACCCCGTTGTTTCACTTTTCTGGCTTCGTCTTATATATGAGTCTTTGTCGTCTTGTTTTCCATGCCAAACGAGAGACATTAGGTCGAGAAATGTTAGTCTTGATTAAGACTAGGGTTTTACGAGACCTGTCACGAAAGGTAAGGGCGGACTACTATTACTCAGTGGATGGTGCACAAATGTTTATCTCGGTAAACTTGGAGTGAGGCGAGTTGGCTTACACTTGAAGGCTTTGAGTAATTTTGTTCGTTTGTGGTGGGTAGGGGTATTAAGAGCCCCCTTAGAACAGGAGAAGGGACAACCCCTTGGCGGTGTCTTCGCCACACACTAGTTACCCTTGACTACGCCATTGGTACCTATTACGGATCACACAAGATTCCAAAACGCCTCAACAATTTAACTACCACTCTGTTATTCGATTTTTAGATTGAAATTGTAAGACGTAACGACGTTTTCCGGGGACCTCAGACATGTTATGGGTGTCAGTTCTTATTCGGAAATAAGATGTCTTAGTAGTTCACCTAAGATGGTAAATGGACCGGACGGATGAGACCCTGGTCTTATCGAATCACAAATTGACTTCCAGATTTTGACACAACAATCTTTACGTCTAAGGACTCGAAGTGACATTTCTACAACTCAGTCTTAGAGTTTGATCCCGGGGTCCTTGGACTGGACCATAGTATGAGGTAAAGAAAGAAAGGACAACCGACACGACCCAGAAGCGACAACGTGCCCCCGAGAGGAATCGACGTCGCTCGTCCCCGATGAGAGATCAACGGGACGCGATCGAGGAGTAACGCGTCCGCAGAGTAGGACGCCGCGCGCCCGGGATCCGCGCGTCCGAGCCGCGAACACCGTGCACCCGAGGCATCGACACTGAGGGTCCGAGACCTCACGTCCGACTTCTCGACACCAGCCCGAGTCAACGAGGCGTCGTACTTCCTCGAAGGCCCTAGTCGTTAAATTGGGCACAGACGACGCAACCGTGCTTGTAAGAAATGGTGACTCGGTGGTCGCTCGGGAGATTATAAGTAAACTACTGGAGAAAACGTGTTATTATAAACTCTTGGTCCGTTCGTATCAAACCCTGAAGAATACTTTAATTTAATTAACCCAAGGTTACCCAGATTGTCACACTAAACCCCTGTTCAAAGGACAAAAGTCGGAGGTAAAGGAGAAGATGTTTTACCTTCTGGTTGTTGTAGATGGAATTTATTAACAATCCCTCTCATTTACTCCAGTAGTTATTCTTCATAAGCCGTCTCACAGACTTTTCTTTTTAACCAGTCATTTATAATTTAGAATAGAAATAATTGGTGAACCAAATGACCGAATAGGGACGAACTTTTTACCGATAAATAGGAAATCGTTATAGGGTTCGGGACCAAGGGTTTTGCACCAGGGACCCGGTGGAAGTAGTTGTAGTGGACTTTTGAACGACATTCACATTTTAAACTTATAGTGAGTCTGTAGGATCTGATCTTTGAGATCTCCATTTTGGATCTTTAAGTACGAATTGTTCGGGTGGTTACTGAGTCTATTTACAATCGTACACTCTTAGTGGATGGTTCCCCCTACTAATTTTTTTCCTAATTAACTTTTACCGACTTTAGTTTGATACTTTATTTGTTTTACGTCAAATGATTCTCCAATTAAAAAATGTTGTGTACTAGAAGGAGTACCTGCGTATATGTAGTGAGGGGAATGGTGTGTGTGTGAGTCAGGTTTGTTACTTATCCGTCCAAAAGAAAGAGATTGATCATGAACTGCGGGGAGTCTGGGCACAAGTGAGACCAAAAGAATCCGAAAAGAAAATAGTCATGGGACCAAGACATAATAGACGACACGAGAAGGCATAAGGTATGAGAAGAGAGACACCGTCATCACAGGGGACCTTATTCATGGACAGACATCGTCTAACGTCACGTCTTACTCTGACCCCCATTTGTGACTTCTATCTACCCGTGTTACACAACGCCAACCCGCTTATTGAATTTTGGGAGTCTTAAGCTCCAAGAGGTAGTCAATTTTTCCCTGTGATTGTGGGTCGAACTTTGAAAAAACATTTCTTATTTACCTTACACATATTTAATAGATTCCTCCGAAGGGTCCACCGTGTCACCATTTCTGAGACGGACAGTTATGTCCTCTGTGGTCTCTACACCCAAGCTAGGGACCCAGTCCTTCTGGGGGATCTCTTCCCTTACCGATAGGTGAGGTCATAAGAACGGACCTCTTAGGGTACCTGTCTCCTTAGGACACCCGATGTCAGGTATCCCACCGTTTCTCAGTCTGTCCTGACGTGACTGAAACGTGTGTGTATGTGTGTGTGTGTGTGTGTGTGTGTGTGTGTGTGTGTATGTGTTCGATAAAACCTCAGTAATGTGGGATTAGTACAACAGTTTATATTTAACGTTCGGTGAGAGTCACCTAAACACTACGACTTAAACGGATTAGACTGTGGCAAGACAAGATGGGGATCAATCTTATCTTTTACTATGAGAAATCTCCAAAAAGAAATAAAGATATCGTTTTAGAGGTATCGTCGACGAAGAACGGATCCGTCGGTCTTCGAGTCGACATTTCGTAAACAATCTTATATGAAGTGACAAAGCAGGGATTGAGAAACGTTGGGTTACCAGACATCGAGCGGTCTGGGGACAGGTGCCCTAAAGGGTCCGCTCTGATGATCCCACTGAACGGTGAAGGAGAAGGTCCCCTAAAAGGGTTGGGTCCCTAGTTCGGGTACAGAGGACGAGTCGTCTACCCAAGAAATGGTGGATCTTCGGGTCTTATACGGCATCCAGAACTAGTAAATTCCACTCCGTTGACGTCGTGGCTCCTGACCTTGGGTCCACACGCAAGACTACTCTCGAGACAGTGCCGTTTTAGAGCTGGGGCAACAAAGTAAAGACAACGAGGGCCGCTGTCAAGTTGAAGGAGTAAACATTTTACTGGGGTATCAGTCAAAGTACTTCATAAATTACTCATGAACTTTTAGTATACATGAGAGATAGTACGAAGTGTATACAGTCTTAACTGTAAACCTAACATACATATTAACAAGTCTAAGAGACATCAGATTGTATAAAAACCCCCCAGACGAATAAAACAGGTGATACTTTTCTAACAATTTTATAGAGAAGGGTATTCAACTGCGATGGAACACCTAACGTGTGTTTAAATCTTAACAAAATAGAAGAATCACTTAACCGTATAGTAATTCTTCACAGAGAGAAACATAGATCATTACGAAATACGGAACTGCAGATAGAACGTACTATAGTCATATCAATGTATTCGAAAGAAAACTACTCTTAACCGCGCTTAACGGAAAAAATTAGACAGATGTTAGTATGAAAGAAATAGGAGACTAACTTCTACATACAGAACATTTGTCGTATACCAACCTAAAACAAAAGTCTTAAAAAAGACACGCCACGGATCCCTACCAAAGGTAACATAGTTGGGACGAACCCCTAAACATATCGGCGTAATAACAATCATTGAAACAATTATATGTAAATTTTTGATGTTAAACTTCTCATTTTATGTATTCTATTTTTACGTGTCTAACAGTGACACGTCGTGTCACTTAAAAGTGTTTGACTTATGTAGAAACATGGGTCCGGTTCGCGGGACTACCTCCTTTTCTGATAACGGGTTTGCTATTCTGAGGGAGTACGAGAAGAGGCCAAAAACAAGAGGATTTCTTCAGTAGTAGAAATAAAGATTCTCTTATATAATAAGGACTAAAAATATACTAAGATATATACCTTGAAGAATTGAGACACTAAAGAATGAAAATAACCACAGTCTTTGAAGGGTTATTACTAGAGAAGATTTTACCGGAGACAAGGTAAGAGACAGGAAGAAAGAGGGACTGAGATTAATGTTGTGGAAATAAAAATAAAAAAATAGAAAAATGACATAAAAAACATAGAGTAGTCAAAAAAAGAGACACAAAAAGTAAGTGTGGAAGATAACTTAATAGAAAGTCAAGTGAGAAGACCAAATAGATTAGACGATAATTAAGAAGGAAATCCAATAATGTCACCAATCAACGTCTCAAAGTAAACTAAGAAAAAATAACAAAGGTCAAGAGACTATTTCAAAAAATGATATAATAGATTTGTCATCAGGGGGGAATAGGTGTCCCCCCTATGTAAGGTTCTGGGGATTACCTGTGGACTTTGGAACCTACCACGTCTTAGGATATGTATGACAAAAAAGGACATACATATGCGGATACTATTTCAATTTAAATATTTAATCCGTGTCATCCTCTAATTGTTGTTATTGTTGTACTTTGTTAACATTGTTATATGACGTCATTTTCAATACACTTACACTAGAGAAATAGAGAAAGTGTTTTATAGAATAACATACTTAAGTAACGGAAAAGGTAGAATTGATTCGTCAACAGTGTGTGACACCGGTATTGAAAACGTTAGACTCCCCGTTCTCGTTTTGATAGTGGGTAATTAAAAAGGAAGAGGTGTTAAAGTACCTCTCTTTTTAGAACGAATGGTAACTAGAGTCGTTGGAGTCGTATACTAATAAAAAAAGAGAAAGGAACAATTCAGTTCTTGAGAGTTGAAAAGTGGGTTTCCTTCGTGAAATGTCGAACAGAAACCGTGTAGAGTTATCGGTCGTAGTGACGAGACCTTGAAACCCCGGTGATAATTCGTTTTACTTCAAGTGAACTTATCATGACGTCATGACTCTGATAGACTATTGACTTTACTGATGATTTACTGAGTTCAGGACCCGTCCTGTCTCGACTTACAGAAGTCTAAACTAGTACGATGAGTCTTGCTGAACTTTGAATTTTGAATATTCAACAAATAAAGACATTAAAAAGTAAAGTATAAAAGTCTGGTACCAACTTGTGTCCATTGACTTTGACATCTTTAGTTTTGGTACCTCTTTCTCCCTGATAACATAAAATCGTATAATTATTATCAATGAATTTTAAAATGAGACCTATGGAACTGATATAAAACACAGACAAAGACGATAAGTCCAAAAAAAAGGAAAAGAAAAAACCCAAGTAAGACAATAAAACAGAGTACCTTACGGTACCTTTAAAAATGATCCACAAGGTATATTTAATACTTTTATAAATCTCTATTATTACACAAACAGATCTCCCATGAATCAAAACGAAAACCATTCGTAAACTCGATTCCTTATACGGGAATTAGGTCAGTTCTTAAATAGACTCAAGTTCCACCTAAAGTCAGAGAACTCTCGACTAAATAAACCACCGCGTCACCATTTCTTAGGTGGGCGATTACGTCCTCTACGGTCTCTGTACCCCTTCGAGGGGACCTCTTCCTCTACCGTGGGTGAGGTCAAAAGAACGGACCCTTTAGGGTACCTGTCTCCTCGGACCACCCGATGTCAGGTACCCCAGCGTTTCTCAACCTGTGCTGACTCGCACGTGAAGGACAAGTCTATGTCGGGGGTAGCCACTGAGGACTCTCAGGTCTCACAAACATTCTCGGGAAGAAGGACCACCCGGTACATAAGTCTGAGAAACGAACGAGGGTCAACGTATCGCGGCGCATTCCAGACCGCTCGAAGAGTCGAGGGTGGTGGAGAGCTCTTGGTTGTTTAAGGAGTCTCTTTTCACGACGACTTCCAACCCGAGCGAAGACATGAAAGTAAGGAAGACCCTGACACTAGGGAATTCGGGGAAAAATGGAGCGACTACGAAAGTCCGTCTAATTTTGTTTTTTAGGTCGGAAAGACCAACAAGAGTTTTTCTCTAAGTCAGTCTTTTCTTTCGGTAAAACGTTGATTTCCTTCATCTTTAAGGTTCCTGGGTAAAACTCTTAAACAAATATTTGGATACCAAAAGAAATGTCCCTGAAATTGTGTTAGGTATGTTAATTTGGGGAACCTTTAATCTGTAAAAGGACGGTCATATTCGGGGTAATACATAAAAACTACAGATGTACTTAGTAGACAGTTTTTATTCTTACTAAGGGAATTATAAGTTTTGTAGAAATTATCGTTGCGTCTTGTTTTGTTGGACAGATATCTTTACTCACAGTTTGCCGTTTTGTAAATCTTAGTCCAGGATGGCGCCGGTCACACTGACGGTTAAATTAAGTCACTGGGTATTTTATTCTTATTTTGGAAAATTAATGTACTTTATTTCTATACCGTCATTTAACCCATAAAACGGAAATTTTAGGTACAGTTTTAACATAAGATATTTTTCTTAACGAGGGTAAATTATGGGTTTTACCTCTAAGTATGAAACCCTCTATCTTTGACGAATGTGAAAAAAGAAGATAGTAATTTTTGATCACTCAGAATACGGACAGAATGTTCTACTCAGAATATTTTTGGGCTCTTTTATGAAAGTACTACAAAAGTTTAGTAAAAGAAATCCCGACAGTCTCTAACTGTCGGACCCTTCTCCTTTTTTACATCATAAGAAATAAACTTTAATTTATCTTGTGGAATCTTAGAGACTTTAACAGTCCTCTGAGACACTTTTCTGTAAGAATACGTCCGTTGACGTTCAGGTAGACAACAAAAGTAAACAGAAAAGATTATTAAGGGTCCTCAAGGCGAACCAAACATATAACCTTATTTGTCTTTACTTAGTCCAGCAAAAGAAAATTATAATTATTTTTTTAAGTTACACCATATAATTGGTAGTGGATGTAAGAAAGTTCCAACAAACTAAAGTAATTGGAAGTGTTATAAGGTTAATTTATGTTCATATAAGTAAAATAGCAAACCTGAACTAAAGAAATCTATTAGTTTGAGACGTTAAAAGTCACTAAAATCTACACTTACGGTTACGTTAAACATCCTACAAAAAAGAAAATTTTGTTACAGTGTATAAATTGATTATGTCGTTACGTTTATAGACAAGGAACAATATCCTTACCTTGGTAGATAAAAAGGAATATACGAAAAATTAAACTATCTTTTAAAAGTTATATAGAATTGTCAAACTTTTCCGGGGAAACGACTCAAAGTAGTCATGTAGAACACTAAACCTTTTACGATACATATATAGCTTTCAGGGAATATGTCTCTATTGTTATGACAAGAATCCACTACCTACGATAATAATTCAATGTGTATGATAAAAAGATATATGTATGAAATAAGATATCTTTAAGGACGTCATGTAGTCGTCACGAATGCTAGAATCGTGTGATTTACCGAAAAGAATGGACTTCATACTAGTCTGTGGACATTAGTTCGAAAAACCCCCGTGTTCAGTCGGGGACCAGACGGTCACGTTAAAATCCTTGTGATTGTCATTCGGTGTTATCTAAGCGGAAACTAATCTAGAAGTGTGGTGGAAAGTTGTTCTTATTAGTAAAAGGACAATGAAGGACCACACTTCTAGATTAGGCTTACGGTCTACTACTCTCCGTTTGGAGAGTTCACCTTTACTTCGTCTTATCTTCCAGGAGTGACTGAGATCCTGAAGGAAGAGGAAACGAATGAGGGAGGTGGGGAGGGGGTGGGTACAATAGAGACCTTCTTCTGTGTGTTCGTTCTCGTCGACTAGTCTAACACGGCAGTTCCTTTTCTTTCACTTTTTGGTGTTCCCACTACAAAGTAGACCTACTAATCTTTTCTCTTGGGTTGAAAACTCGAACAAGTGTACAAAGTAACTTGAAGGTGATAAGTGAGTGACTTTGAAGTTTACAATAACCCCTCTCCTTAATTTAATTCCTTCTCTATTTAAAATTTTTAACATTCGTGGTTTCCCATATTTTTCTTCAACTCTGGTCCTTTTGATGGCCTGGTCTTCTCAACCCAAGATCAGAACGTCCCGTAACTACTTTTGACTGACACACGCGACCGACTAAGTAAAATAGGTCAATTTACTTTTCCACATGAAAGTCATTTAATGGCATAACTGGTACATCTCTACATTACACTTTAGAATCTTATTTATGTGACCATGGCATATTCGACGTCCTCCGTGTCAATCACTGCGATGAGAAGTCCTCATCCTTCCTACCCTCCCAAGACTTGTCGGAACAGGGTCTTCGTAAGACGTCTTCGTCTCACTATTATTGAGGATTACACAGCTAAAACCTTGTCTCCTTCAAGTTAATCTTTCCTTAATGCAATTGCTACATAACTGACTCCGCTTATAAGTCGCAACTAACCCACCGTAAGACTTACTTGACTGAGACATTATGTCGACAAACAGTCTCCTCCTGAAGTCAAATCTAAACAGAAACGAGACAGACTTTAACGACACTAGGGAAGTGTCGTCTAAATTTACTTTTAGTTCATTTCGTTTAGTTTGGAATCACAATTGGGTGCACGTACACATTCACACATTTGTATGTTTACTCAAACCAGGTTAGAAGGAGTGTCAAGGAAAGTTATACCGGTGCCGTCTTTTATACTATTCACCTATAAACTCCTCAGATGTATTTAAAATGTGTATAAAAATTTTCGGACTAGTTCGCACTTCCTTTTCTTTTATTACGGTTGCACATGTTATAAGTGAGATATTAAGCCTGTTTTGCCGAAGGAACCACCGAGTCGTCTTTTTCTTAGACGGACGGTTTCGTCCTCTACCCTCAAGTCAGGGACCCAATCCTTCTAGCCTTCCTTTTCCGTGGGGTGAGGTCACAAGAACGGACCCTTTAGGGTACCTGTCTCCCCGGACCACCCGATGTCGAGTACCCCAGCGGTTAACAACCTGTACTGAATTGCTGATTTGTTGTTGTCTTTAAGTCTGTTTGTAAGGATCTCCCATCCCATTATACGACTTTCAGTCTACTTACTAGTTACAACCGATCACTATCAAATATAAAATTCGTATATATAAACTCTTTGATAACATCAATCCGTACTATTATGTTAAAGTTGTCAAAATAACTTCATATAAAATCTATGATATTTTAAGTGGACAAATTATGTATAAAAGTGATTTAAATCTTAAGACGTTAGTCGTGTTATTTACACTGTTGTAAAGGTAGTAGGTTTTGGTCTATTATCCAAATGAGTAATACCATTTCTGACAAACTGAATAAAATATGCATAAATGAACTTTTCATTTTACATAAGTAGATGTTCATATGTATTCAGTTAAATGTTTTATAAGGTGAAATTTAAAGACTATTTATATACATAGAACAATTGTAACTAGAGACTCCACTGGTCAAACAATCCTTCTGAATAACCTTCTTATTACTCAACAATACTCAACTCGTAAATCTCCGACTCTTCTCGATGTATTTACTTCAAGTCTCTGATTTTTTCTTAATATTCGTCTTAATTTATTATATTCAGGTTGGTCTTGTTACCCTTCGAGTTATAAGGATCTTCTTTCTGATTGAATTGATTGAACCAACCTTCCATCTCCACTCTGTATTTCGATCTTTCCATCAAATAAAGACCCGTTATTAACTGTCATTCTGAGCCCGTCGTTCAAACCTGGACTCGGACAACTACGACCCTTCGTGCCGAAACTCGTCTTTGGATACTCAATTCCCCAAAGGGGTCACCGAGTCACCCATACCTAGTCGGACGTTACGTCCTCCACGTCCTCTTTTCCCGAGTTAGGGACCGAGACTTCTAGGGAACCTCTTCCCTTACCGATGGGTGAGGTCATAGGAACGGACCTCCTTCGACCACCCGATGTCAGGTATCCGATCGTTTCTCAGTGTGTACTGATTTCGTTGACTCGTACGTACATCCGTACGTAATACTCAATTCTCACTAAATTTATAATTAAATTACTGTATAACAACCTAGTTTTTTTTAACATTTCCGTTTTAAGGTTAACGTTCTTACAACACCTTCAAACTCCCTATGGCCTCCTTTGCCGTGGGGTGAGGTCATAAGAAGGACCTTTTGGGGTACCTACCTCCTCGGACCACCCACTGTCCGGTACTCCAGCGTTTCTCAGTCTGTGCTGACTCACTGAAGTGAAAGAAAAAGTGAAAAGTGATATCTTATCTTTCTTTACTAAGTCCTCTCTTTGTATCCTTTACTCTTCGTTGTACGAAACCACTGACTTATCTAGACTACCTTTCCGACCGCCCCGCCCCCCTCTCACTTCGCACGACGTCGTCCCTGTCTTTCGTGGTCTACACCGTTCTTTACACGACCAAACAACAAGAGAACCCCCTCCCACACGCATGAGAGGCAAAGTACCCTACGAGGGAAGAAGGAAAACAGAACACACATACGCACGGAAGGGACTTCCGGGACCTCTACCGAATCCTTTGAGACTCAAAAGTTCAAACCCACAATCTTTTTCGTGGACCATTAAAACATGGTCGACTACCCTCCCGTATTCTTTCGGGACACTACACAAAAGGTCGCGACTTCTTTTTAGAAATTTTTGGGTAAAAGAAGGGTAGTATGTACGAGAACCCAGTTAGAGTAAGAAATTAATAGATCCGGTTGTCTTTATCTACTCAGACAAAGCAAAACTGAAGTTCAGTCAAGGTAAAAAACGTAAAAGTACATGTTTGGGTTTTTCCTCGTCGAATAACTAAACCCCAGGTTATTAGGTAAGTTGTGTAGTATAAAGCATGGTGACGCATATCGTGGAAAGTGGGAGTCGAAAACACCGAGAAACACTCACTGAAGACGACGAGTTCGTGTACTGAGTCCGATCTGGGGACTTAACGTGATGGTCTGACAATTTTTAGTGGTAAAGTTTCCTATGTACAGTATTAAATCTTATAAAACGAATACAGTTTAGAGTACGAGAAGGGCCAACACACTCAAGAAATTTCTGGTTTGAAATTTAAACGTTCAATCGTGGAGTCGGAAAAGTATCAACAGAGTGTGAGGTCGAGGTCCGGTCGAAAAAGAGGAACGTCTACTTACATAGTACTTCTAAGTATGTAACTGAATTTTTCGTAGTTTTCGAAAATCTGGGACTACGACCCTTTCTAGTTTCCGTTTTCTTCTCCCGTCGTCTCCTACTCTACCAACCTACCGTAGTGGCTGAGTTACCTTCACTTAAACTCGTTCGAGACCCTCTATCACTTCCTGTCCCTTCGGACCACACGACGTCAGGCACCCCAACGTTTCTCAGTCTGTACTGACTCGTTGACTCGTGTCCGAAGATCCCAAAACTCTTGTAAAACTCTGTTAGATTTACATGGGTAACTACAAGTGTACTCATTAGACTATACTTTGCGTCTCCTTTAGGTTACTGAATGAATTCCATGTGTGTCAATCATTATCCTAGGTCCCGATTTTAGGTCCCGAGACTTGAGGATCGAGACACAAGAAACATGTTACGGTTAACTCACGTATTAACAAAACCTATTAGATTTGCATAAAAAAACATTAAAAGACTACGACGAGAGTCTTGGGGGGACAGGTTGGTGTAACGTAAAGACTGAGGTCTTTTTCCATTTGTTGACCTCAACCACCTCTTCCTTGGAAGTCGAATACTCGACCTCGGTCAAGTGCCCGGGACCTCTCAGAGTCCCGTCCGATGATGTCGTGTAAACGGTCTTTCCGTGCCTCGGGAAACTATTTAGAGACGGGGAGCCGACCAGAGTACACGAGAAGAGGGTCGAAGTCACCATTTAGGTATTCCCAATAATACTTCTATACTCGTCCCCCTTCTCTTTGACTCTTTCGGCACCTAAATTTTAAATCCGACCTTCTTGTCTTTCTTGTGTTCAATCAAGTCATTCCAACTCTTAGCTACAGTAATATTATCAGTTGTAAATAACTCACCGACAGTACTTCGTAGTCCATTACGGCTATGAAAAGTAGATTTTGAAGTCAATTAGTGTCTTTTGGGATGCTCTGGGAGAACCAAACCCAAAGGGACTTTCTATTGCAGTTCTGTTCACAAGTCGTGTTCACCAAATGAACCCTCCATCAGGGTCCCTTGTGGTTGTATCCTCATCCCTCCACTCCTTCTTCTCTTTCCTCGGTTGTTTTCCGCGGACTGTCGGGTAGTACTGGTGCCTGCGATCTCGACTTAGAGTGAAGACTGGGCGACGTGCGTACTGGTCTCACCGAAGCTAGTGGTCTCCTTTGGGAATATAAAAGAATATCAAGACCTTTGACCTTCAAGTTCTAGTTCAACAGTCATATCAATCGAAGAAGACTCCACGGAGAGCAACCGAACAACCTACGGTGGAGGAAGGACCCAGGGGTAGACCAGAAAAGAGATAGACGTGTGTAGGGACTGTATCGAAGGAGAAAAATGTTTGTAGAACGAGTCTAACCTAACCCCACGTCGATACACTTTCGTAAATTCTCCCGTACCGTTCGGTGAGGTCATAAGAACGGACCGTCCGAGGAGACAGGCATCCTAACGTCTCAGCCTGTGTTAACTTCGTTGAATGAGACGTACGTACGTTTCCTTTCGTAAATTAGAAATAACAAAAAATCATCGATTTAACACAGATTGAGAAACCGCTGGGGTACTTGATATCGGGTGGTCCGAGGAGACAGGTATCCCAAAAGGTCCGATCTTTTGGCCTCGCCAACGGTAGGTGGAGGTCCCCTAAAAGGGGTGGGTGTTTAGTCTGAGGACAGAGCCCGCAACGACGACGACGACGACGATTCAGCGAAGTCAACACAGACTGAGACACGCTGGGTCCGTCTGAGATTGTGACTCGGTGACGGAGAAAGTTCCAGGATAGAGGTTTATATCAGTGTAACCCCTAATTCCGAAATTAGATACTTAAACCCCTCTTACCGTCAAGTAAGATGTTGACTTGACTTAGGAAACAATGAGTACTTAAATACATTTTTATACTTAATAGTAATTACTATGATAAGTGAGTTTATTCAAAATCGAAGGGGAGACTCAAACAATGTAGGTTAATATTACACGTATATGATAAAGATAAGTACCAATGGGACAACACCACCGTATCAACTATAGTCGTGAAAAATTCTTAAACTCGGATATCCTTTTTTATTCTAACTCACTCTGCGACTTCATACAATCCTCCCGTTTACGATAATTTGTAAAAATCTGTGTGTACTGATAAGTGGTTGTCTCTGGTCAAAGCTTATACTTTTAATCAATTTAAGAACGTCTGATCTCTTCTTGTCTTCCTTTAAACCCTCTGTAAGATTTAAGATATTAGGTAAGAACGACTAAAAAATTTTAGGGTAACCGAAGTACCTTTTAATGTCTCGATTCGTTAATGTGATTTGACATTCGTTATAAGGAACACTGTTATTAATCATACTAATAAGTCCATTGATGACAGTTTAAAATCTTGACACCTCTCATTGTTCCTTGTTGCCCGCGTTTTAATCTTAATACTTTTATACAGGTTTGACTGTTCTCAGTCGAAGTTAAGTGAAGTGTCCCGACGGACTGGCACTTTCTATGCAATATCATCCGACTTTAAACAATTATTCAAAAAGAAACCGTTCGGACAACTTCATAGAGTTCCAAAAAATAATAATAATACGGTTTATTTTTTCGTGACCGTAGATTTTATAATTCCTGGACTCAGTACTACTAGACCACCAAAACAAAGATTTTGTATCAAAATGAGGTGACGATTCTTTTAATAGAATCTTTCCACGAAAGAATATTTTCTTCTAACTCGGATAATAACTTAATACGAACACTTATAAACGGTTGATGTTCAGATTAAAAATCGGTGCATTTGACCTATGTCCCGAAAGGACCACTAAGTCATCATTTCTTAGGACAACGGTCCCCAAGCTAAGGACCCATCCCTTCTAGGGACTCTTTCTTTCTCGTTGGGTGACGTCATAAGAACGGACCTCTTAAAGTACCTGTCTTCTCGGACTGCTCGATATCAGCTAGCCCATCGTTTTCCCTACCTGTTCTGAATCGATGATTTTCGTTGTTATTTAACCTATACGCTTACTTAAAAAGTACGGATTGTATTAATCATTCTAAGAGAGGACGGTAAGTCAATAGTGTTGTCCGATACACTTGGATTTAACGGAGTCGGATGTAAACTTCTTACATTTCGAATCTGATTTGATATTGTAAAACGTCAATTTTTATTGAAACTCCGATACAACAGATAGGAGAAACATACTCCAGAAGACGTCAACCGGAGGTAAAGGACTAATACCCTATGGTACTTGCACCACACTTCTCTCCGTCTTTACTCTCACTACGACGGGGTTCGGTTCCTTGAGAACCTCGGTGGTCTCCGACCTTCTCCGTTCCCTCTTAAGAAGAGATCTCGGAAGTCTCCTTCCGACGGGGCTACTGTGCGACTACAGTCTGAACATCGGAACAATGTCGTCGGTATTCCTTCATTGTCCAGTGTACTACGAACGGGATCAAGAGCAACTTTCGTAGCACGTTTGACATAATAAAAGGATGTCAACGCCATTGTTAAATGGTCTTTGGTCCACCGAATTTTGTTGTCTTTAAATAAGAGAGTGTCAAGACCTCCGATGTTCTAAAGGATGGATGTTTTCCGTCTTATTAATAGTCAGTTTCTGATATGTGTTTCTGATACCTGTCGAAGGTTCGACTTCCCGAGTACAAGGGTACAGTATAGAAAGACGGAGAGGTATGGCAGGTAACCCAAGAGGTCCGTTCTTATGACGTCACCCGACGGCAAGGGAGGACGTCCCTGGTACGAAACAGTCTTGAGAAGTGACACCGGACAAGTAGAGCCCGCAGGGATGTGCCGTACGGAGTACGGCAGTGGCTCATACTCGGAGAAACGGTGCTGTGCCGACATCTCCCCTTTTCTGACATATATTTCTGATATATGTGAATTGTATAAGGACCGTATATTATCGATTGTAAATAACTTTAAGAAACATAATCATGTTTTTTCAAAAGGTTTGTATACTGTTCCCCTGGGACAGAATTTCGTGAGACTCTGAGTCACGTCCTAGTCTCTTTCCTGACCTTCGTAGATCCCCTGAACTCCCACTGGTGATGCAGACGACGAGAAGAATGAAGAGGTCACACAGTCAAAACATTGACAAGAGTGCTAGAAGTCAACATTGTACTCCGGAGGTTTCTGGATCAAGGATCTCATGTAACTTTAAAAACATAAGGTCTGAACCCTTAAGTGTTCGAGGTAATTTAGGACCCGACTAGAGATAAATCATCAATGGACCTTCCCTTACGGTTCAACCTGTTTCCTTGTATTTCAAATCACGTCACTCTCTTTGAAGATCGAATATCCAATTCTTGTCAGTTCAACGGAGTAAAAAGTGAACAAAGATGTTAAATCATCATCATAATGACAACGGTTCAGTAAATTGGACAGAGGTGGAGTCAAAGGAGTACACATTTTACCCCTATTATAATCGTGACTGGAGTAACCTGACTTTATTCCATATTTACGTAATTATACACATGTGGTAAACCTTGTCATGGACCGTACAACATCTGCGATGTGTCGACAATCTGTGATAGTGACGACAGGCTAAAAACAACAAAACAAAATCAGTGATTCAGTACAGACTGAGAAACGTTGGGGGACCTGACATCGAACGGTCTTAAGAGACAGGTACCCTAAAGGGTCCACTCTTATGACCTCACCAACGGTAAAGGAAGAGATCTTCGAAGGGTTGGGTCCTTAGTTCGGGCTCAGGGGACACAGATACGTGACGTCAATCTAAGAACTGGTGATCTCGGTGGTCCCTTCACTTACGCTTCAGCGCTTCAGCACAGACTGAGAAACGCTGGGGTACCTGACGTCGGGTAGTCCGAGGAGACAGGTACCCTAAAAGGTCCGTTCTCAAGACCTCACCTAACGGTAAAGGAAGAGGTCCCCTAGAAGGGATGGGTCCTTAGCTTGGGTCTAGAGGACGTAACGTCTGTCTGCACAATGACAGACTCGGTGGTCCTTTCGGTCCCTTCGGGGATTAAAAACAATCCTCTTCCATTAGGGTATTTGAATTATGGTGAGTAAGTCTTGCAGGACCTCTCATTTTCCCTTGTCAAATCAACTGAGAAAGACTTATAAACTGTTATTTACGTAAGTATTTTGACCGTAAACAATTATTGGCGAAAGAGTCTGATAGGCGGGAAACCCTGAGATTTAATCTTTCCTTTTCTTGTTCCAGTAGAATTTCATCCCCTTTTTTTTTTAATTTTCTTTAGTGAACGTCAACGATTCCTCGTTCTCTGGTTTTGGAAAAACCGACAATTACGTTTAAGGGGTGTGTTACCTACAAGTGATATTACCGGAGGAAGGTAGAGTTACACTATAAGTAATTTTACAAAATTATATCCAATACCTTTTATAACTTCTTCCGAAATATATCTTTCAGTTTAAACCTCACCTAAAAACCTCCCAGGGTAAATTCAGTAACAACCGTAAGTGACAAGAAAAGTAATCGTTCCAGGAAATGGACTGTTGCCCTAGGACGGGACATTACCGAACAAACAGGGACAACGAACGGAGAAGATTTGGAGGAA
This sequence comes from Capra ibex, assembly GCA_006410555.1. Classification (NCBI taxonomy): domain Eukaryota; kingdom Metazoa; phylum Chordata; class Mammalia; order Artiodactyla; family Bovidae; genus Capra; species Capra ibex. The sequence goes on along the minus strand of SJYO01012962.1, from coordinate 1,069,228 downwards.
GACACAAGTTAAAGTGTTACGTAGAATCTTTTCGACATAAGAGGACGTCTTCCCTCCGTGTTTGTTCGTACTTTTACTCCTTGTTTTCTTCTTTCACACCGGAAATAGTACAAAAAACAAAGTTCTTTTAAACCTATAAGGTAGGAAAAATAGAGATGTGTCAAATCTTAAGATCTTCGTCTTGCCCTGATATTTAGAGTGTCTTGACTTATAAGGAAGCCAATGAGACAATGAGTGAATCCTTACTTTAAGTCAACTTTATCACCACTCGAATTTTAGTTCTGTTCCCACGGGTGAGAGTGGTGATCGTAAGTTGTATCAAGATCTTCAAAACCGGTGTCGTTAGTCTCGTCTTTTTCTTTATTTTCCTTAGGTTTAACCTTTTTTTCTTCATTTGAGAGTGACAAACGTCTACGGTACTAGGAGATGTATCTTTTAGGATTCCTGAGGTGGTCTTTTAATGATCTCGATTAGTTACTTATATCATTTCAACGTACTATATTTTAGTTGTGTGTCTTTAGGGAACGTAAGGATATGCGATGGTTACTCTTTTGTCTTTCTCTTTAATTCTTTTGTTAAGGTAAGTGGTAACGTTGTTTTTCTTATGTCATGAATCCTTATATAGATGGATTTCTTTGATTTCTGGATATATATCTTTTGATGTTTTGTGACCACTTTCTTTAGTTTCTCCTGTGATTATCTACCTCTTTATATGGCACAAGTACCTAACCTTCTTAGTTATATTACTTTTACTCATATGATGGGTTTCGTTAGATATCTAAGTTACGTTAGGGATAGTTCGATGGTTTCCATAAAAAGTGTCTCGATCTTGTTTATTAAAGTGTTAAACATACCTTTATGTTATTTTGGAGGTTATCGTTTTCGTTAGAACTCTTTCTTTTTACCTTGACCTCCTTAGTTGGACGGACTGAAGTCCGAGATGATGTTTCGGTGTCAGTAGTTCTGTCATACCATGACCGTGTTTCTGTCTTTATATCTAGCCACCTTGTTTTATCTTTCGGGTCTCTATTTAGGTGTGTGGATACCTGTGGAATAGAAACTGTTTCCTCCGTTCTGATATGTTACCTCTTTTCTGTTAGAGAAATTGTTCACCAAGACCCTTTTGACCAGTTGGTGAACACTTTCTTACTTTGATCTTGTGAAAGATTGTGGTATGTGTTTTTATTTTATTTTTAGCTAATTTCTAGATTTGCATTATAGTCTTTGATATTTTGAGAATCTCCTCTTGTATCCGTTTTGTGAGAGACTGTATTTAGTGTCGTCCTAAGAGATACTGGGTGGAGGGTCTTATAACCTTTATTTTCGTTTTTATTTGTTTACCCTGGATTAATTTTAATTTTCGAAAACGTGTTGTTTCCTTTGATATTCGTTCCACTTTTCTGTCGGAAGTCTTACCCTCTTTTATTATCGTTTACTTCGTTGACTGTTTCTTAATTGGAGTTTTTATATGTTCGTTGAGGACTTCGAGTTAAGGTCTTTTTATTTGTTGGGTTAGTTTTTTACCCGGTTTCTTGGTTTGTCTGTAAAGAGGTTTCTTCTGTATGTCTACCGATTGTTTGTGTACTTTTCTACGAGTTGTAGTGAGTAATAGTCTCTTTACGTTTAGTTCTGGTGTTACTCCATGGTAAAGTGTGGTCAGTCTTACCGACGCTAGGTTTTCAGATGTTCGTTATTTACGACCTCTCCCACACCTCTTTTCCCTTGGGAGAATGTGACAACCACCCTTACGTTTGATCATGTCGGTGATACCTCTTGTCACACCTCTAAGGAATTTTTTGACCCTTATCTTGACGAAATACTGGGTCGTTAGGGTGATAACCCGTATGTGTGGCTCCTTTGGTCTTGACTTTCTCTGTGCACATGGGGTCACAAGTAACGTCGTGACAAATATTATCGGTCTTGTACCTTCGTTGGATCTACAGGTAGTCGTCTACTTACCTATTCTTTCGACACCATGTATATGTGTTACCTCATAATGAGTCGGTAATTTTCTTATGTAAACTTAGTCAAGATTACTCCACCTACTTTGACCTCGGATAATATGTCTCACTTCATTCGGTCTTTCTTTTTGTGGTTATGTCATATGATTGGGTATATATACCTTAAATCTTTCTACCATTACTATTGGGACATACGCTCTGTCGTTTTCTCTGTGCCTACATATCTTGTCAGAAAACCTGAGACACCCTCTCCCTCTCCCACCCTACTAAACCCTCTTACCGTAACTTTGTACATATTATAGTATACACTTTGCTTAGCGGTCAGGTCCAAGCTACGTCCTATGTCCTGTGATCCCCGACCACGTGACCCTACTGGATCTCCCTCCCATACCCCTCCCTCGACCCTCCCCCCACGTCCTACCCCTTGGACTCATGTGGACACCCCCTAAGTACAACTATATACCGTTTTGGTTATGTTATAACATTTCATTAATCGGATGTTGATTTTATTTATTTAAATATAAAATTTTTTTAGTTTTCTGAACGTCGTAACTCTCTTAACTTACGAACCTAAAAAAATTAAACTTGTACCACGACGTATTGAATAACGACGAGGTAAGGAGGTCGGAGAGGAAATGCATAAATGGTTGGGCTCTTATGGTGGAGGGACCGTGAGACACAAGTGTGTGTGTGTGCGTTTGTCTCTTTGTACAGTTTGGTGAAAACGGTACTCGATCTAACCACTAAAATTGTTTAGGAAAAGGGAAAGAGTATGAAGTTGATGTTTTTATATAACCATTTCGACCTTTCCTTTCACAAGAACTTGTTAGAAAGTTTAACAAAGGAAATTACAAGATTTTAAAAATAAATTGAACCGAACCCGTTTCTTACTTCGTATAGAAGGGGTAGTGATGAGGAAAATTGTTGAAATAAAACGTATGTAATACGTACAGAGACCTAATCCGTGAGATACCTGTAAACTTAGTTACTTCTATTAAGAAGGAACTATTGTAATTTCTATTGTAAAATATGTCTTCGTATACTCCAGTTCATTGTCATCATTGGTTCGTCTCAAGTCTTAATGTCCCTCTAAACTAGTCTACTCTATCGGTCTCAAGGTCGATACAAATTTTAGTCTCAGGGCAATGATAACACGTGGAACGGTCATCCCGAAGGGTTCATCCCGTCACCATTTCTTAGACGGACGGTTACGTCCTCTGTGTTCTCTGAGTCCAAACTTTCGACCCAGTCCTTCTAGGGGACCTCATTCTTTACCGTTGACTGAGGTCGTAAGAGCGGACCTCTTAGGGTACCTGTGTCCTCGGATCGTCCGATATCAGGTACTCCAGTGTTTCTCAACCTGTACTGACTTCTCCGTTATCACTTGGTACTTGAAGGTCTACAAGTTCTACCAAAATCTTTTCCGTCTCCTTGGTCTCTAGTTTAACGGTTGTAGACGACCTAGTAGCCTTTTCGTTCTCTCAAGGTCTTTTTGTAGATAAAGACGAAATAACTGATACGGTTTCGGAAACTGACACACCTAGTGTTATTTGACACCTTTTAAGACTTGTCATCTCTTAAGACTACCCTTATGGTCTGGTGGACTGGACGGAGCACTCTTTGGATATACGTCCAGTCCTTCGTTGTCAATTTTGTCCTGTACCTTGTTGTCTGACCAAGGTTTATCCTTTTCCTCATGCAGTTCCGACATATAACAGTGGGACGAATAAATTGAATACATGTCCCATGTAGTACTCTTTGAGATCTACCCTTCTTTGTGTTCAACCTTAGTTCTAACGACCCTCTTTATAGTTATTGGAGTCCATACGTCTACTGTGGTGGGAATACCGTCTTTCACTTCTCCTTGATTTTTCGGAGAACTACNTCTTTCACTTCTCCTTGAGTTTTCGGAGAACTACTTTCACTTTCTCCTCTCACTTTTTCAACCGAATTGCGAGTTGTGAGTCTTATGATTCTAGTACCGTAGACCAGGGTAGTGAAGTACCCTTTATCTACCCCTTTGTTACCTTTGTCACTGTCTGAAATAAAACCCCCCGAAGTTTTATCGACGTGTACCACTGACGTCGGTACTTTAATTTTCTACGAATGAGGAACCTTCCTTTCAATACTGGTTGGATCTATCACAGAAGTTTTCGTCTCTGTAATGAAACGGTTATTTCCAGGTAGATCAGTTCCGATACCAAATAGGACACCAGTACATACCTACACTGTCAACCTGACACTTCTTCCGACTCGTGACTTCTTAACTACGTAAACTTGACACCACAACCTCTTCTGAGAACTCTCAGAGAACCTAACGTTCCTCTAGGTTGGTCAGGTAATATTTCCTCTAATCAGGACCCACAAGTAACCTTCCTGACTACGACTTCGACTTTGAGGTTATGAAACCGGTGGAGTACGTTTCTCGACTGAGTAAACTTTTATGGGACTACGACCCTCCCTAACTCCCGTCTCCCTCTTCTCCTACTGTCTCCTACTTTACCGACCTACCGTAGTGACAGGACTACCTGTACTCAAACCCACTTGAGGCCCTCAACCACTACCTGTCCCTTCGGACCGCACGACGTTAAGTCCCCCAGCGTTTCTCAACCTGTGCTGACTCGCTGACTTGACTTGACTTGACTTCGTTGAATCGTATGTTCGTATGGTTATGTCAAGTTACTGTTTTTCCCGTAAAAAACCATTTACAATGCTATTCCTTTAGCAAGACACGATGTCAACCCTAAAGTAATTATAAAAGAGTGTATAAACGGAAATTTTACGTCAGCAGAAGACTAATCAAGTTTAATGAAGGGAACATAAATGAGTTTTCTCCTTCCGTTCATTGCGGTTACGTCGGCAAGGTCTACCCTCCCTGAAAAGTCCTGCGTCGAGTACCCCTCCTCTCTGGAAAGACTGTTACGGACACGTAACAGTGGCGTGTCGGTGCACTGGAGTAGGTGACGCCTGTGACGAGAAGTTCGAAACGCGGAGGGAGGAGAAGGAGGAGGGGAGAAAGGAGAGAAGGAAAGTGGGGGACGTAGGGGAGAAGACAGACGTGGGAAGGGTCTTTTGGAGCGCTGACTCAGATATACAGCGGTCGCAAGTGACACACGTAGGAGTCCGTAGGGTAGATGCACCAGACGAGAAAGACACCACACCAGGACACGAGGGTCTTACCGGACAGAGTGGGACCTACTTGTTGTCGACCTTTTGACTACTCGTGTCCAGAGTTATTAATTACACGGTCAGGACTGGATTCTACTGGAATTACGGTTGTCGGTGATTCCGACATTTCGAATTAGTAACGACGTAACGACGGGCGAGGGGTTTAGGATATTTAAAATTGAGTGAGTAAATATATACTTTCTTAAAAGGGAAAGTACCCACACATAAGTAAACAAGTTGGTCAGATATAATTATTCTGAAGTTATATATCCTGTGTCGAAGGGAATCACGAAATCTTTCACTTTCTCATATTTCGTACCAAGACAACTAAAAGAGAGACATTATACAGAATATAAACGAGGATAGAATAGTTTAAATAGTAGTCAATGAACTGAGTGTATGGATCGATGGAGTAATGGACTCAAGATGACGGAAGTCAAAGAGGTGTAGCTGTATCATCAGCAGGGTTTCTTAAGGGGTTTAAAACAGCGAGGAAACTATTTTCGTTCGTTGTCATTTTTGTTTACGTTACTTTTAGAGAAGTCAAGTTAACGAGTCATTACAGGTTGAGTGACACTGGGGTACCTGACGTCGTGCGGTCCGAAGGGACAGGTAGTGGTCGAGGGTCTAAAACGAGTTTGAGTACAGGGAACTCAACCACTACGGTGGGTTGGTAGAGTAGGAGACAGTAGGGGAAGAGGAGGACGGAAGTCAGAAAAGGTCATAGTCCTAGAAAAGGTTACTCAGTCAAGAGAAGCGTAGTCCACCGGTTTCACTCTTAGAGAATCCATTTATAACGGATTTAACCAATCACTCCAAAAGGCCACCACAATCATCGAGGTCTGGTTTCCTTAATTACGTATTTGATGGAAATGGTACCCCGAAGGGTTCACCGAGTCAGCATTTCTTAGGTGGATGTTTCGTCCTCTGTACTCAAGGTAGGGACCATTCCTTCTAGGGGACCTCTTCCTTTACCGTTGGGTGATGTGATCAGAACGAACCTTTTAGGGTACCTGCCTCCTCGGACCCTTCAATGTCGGGTACCCAAACGTCTCTCAGTCTATGTTGAGTCGTTGATTTGGTGGTCGTGGAGTGGAAATGACACTCTATGAACCTCAGTAGTTCGAGGTATTTTTAACTCTAAAAATTTCTTAGTAAAATTGAAAGAAAAAAAATAAAAGAGGTTTAATTACTCCAAGTAGATGTAAAAACTTACAACTTTCACAGAGGGACATAATAATGTATATATCATTTGATACAACCAAATGACAGAACGATTCTTCCTCCCTTTACTTCTTTCGATTTATTATAATGTGTTTTTACAGTAACAGTACCGTTTCCGATCACATCGAGGTAGGACCCTCTGTTCTACTCACGTAAGAAATGAGATTCTCTCCTCTGTAAGACGAAAGACAGAAGGAGAAAAGTCCCACGTTATCGTTTTGACGGGATCCATATTGGTTTGTTTCGTTTTAAACGTTATGTATACAGGTCGTTTATCACAGGAACTCGGGATAAAAAAAAGAGAGAGAAAATTTGCTAAGGATTACTACCAAGGAAAACGGACTTCTCAGGAAAGTGAAACTCCCGAAAGTAAAGATTACCGGTGGGGTGAGGGTGGCTCAAAAGGGGAAACTAGACATCGTAAGTGATATCATTGATTGTAAGTCATCTGTAATCTTTTTTAAATTACATAAATAAAAATTAACCTACTATTAATGAATTGTCATAAGACAAGTGAAGACGGTTTGTAGTTGTACTTAGTCGGTATCCATATGGATACAGGGGAGGAGAATACAAGTCATCTGTAAATTACTGACAAAGTGTTTTTATTTTAAAGATGGAAGTTATTTTTTCATTTATAATTGTGAAGTTTCTGACTAGTCTATATTTAATTAAGTTCTGTATCAGGAAGGAAGGGACTTTCCGACAACCGACCACTGTAATACGTTTTGTTATGAGATGGCTCCGGGACGACGTGTCATGACCTTTAACGGAGAACAACAAGTCGTACAGAGGAGAGGAAGAAACCCAAAATATCGACCTCCGTCCACCGAGCAATATCGAACTTTTCTAAACGGGGTTTAAGTTAAGGACCCAAGAGACGTCCTCGTCCGAACACAACTCGGATCTACGAAAACAAAAAACAAACAAACAAACAAACAAAAAGAGATAACAGTTATGCCTTAAGTGAATTTAACTAATCGTAAATCTCAACCTCGGTGACGTTTAACAAGACTTTTGTGTGAAGGTGTAGGTCTTGGTCCAACTACAAATTAACGACGATCATCCAAGAGTGAAGAATAAGTGTTGAGTCTACTACCTTCCAAACGACCCATCTCAGTCTTCATTCTACTCAAAGACACTAGAAATCTTCAGTAAACTTCCTCTTAAATAATGTCAAACCGTTATTGTAAAATAATATAGACTGTTATTTTATTCACATAGATGTATATATGTGTTCTCATACGTATATATCATAGAATATATGCAAATTATATACAGTATGTATATATGTGTGTTGACTTATTCTTCTTTTTTTACAACTCTTTTTGTAATATTTAGTTTCCTTTACCCTCGTAAAATGTCTGTTATTTTTTTTCACTCTATCTTTCCAATTCGCAGAACAACTTTTGGTAGTTTATTCACTCACTACATAGACTCTTTTTTCAGATCCTATGACAGTCGGAGTGGGAGATAGGGGGTCAGGACTCTGATGTGAGGGCGAGAGTGTGGGGGCGAGTACTGCGGAAAGGTGACCTGTGTGGAAGCAGTCATTTCGTCCGTCAAGGTAAGAGATCAGGATAACTCAGGGTAAAAAACGCTAGTCAACGTTTGGTGGACGTATTCCTGAAGTATGTTCGAAATAGTCTGTTTCAGTAAAATAAACTAAAAGGTCCTGATAAGAATAAATTAATGTTAACGGGTAACTAAAGTATTAATGGTCTTTAAATTGGGAAATCAAATTATAAGATTAATTTTACACAATTTGTACGTATATATGTCACAATTTTCCCTCAATTAAGTTGACCTGACGATTACTTTTATCAACTGGGGGCGGGGACAGAGTTTTGAGTCTCTTTTGGTGAAATCGTCAAAGGTCTAAATCAAGAAGAAAACCAATGGAAATGTAAAAGTTCATTCCACGAACAATAGTAAAGAGGTAGATAGAAGAAAATGTCTACGGAATATTATCCAATTATCAAAGTCTAAATAGTAGTGAAGTACGTGTGGGTATTTTGCAGTCATAAAGACCAAGAAGAGAAACTATTGAAATCTACTGTCCAAATTCCGTCACTCCCATAGACCATAAAAGTGTAATAAGACCGAACTTAATACAGGGGGTGCGAGGTTCACGTATACGACTTCAGGAATAGAGTTTTACGTTAGAATAAACCTCTTGTCTAACAAATATCTGTAATAGGTTGATTTCACTCCAGGAATCTCACTAGGGATTACGGTGTACCGATCACAGGGAAATTTTCCCCCTCTGTCCGTGTCTCCCTTCTGTCGTACTTCCCTGTGTCCTTCTTCTACCGGTATCCCGTTCCTCTCTGCGGCCTTTGTCTGGGGAGGGAGTGTCGGAAGTCTTCCTTGGGTGGTGCCGTTGTCGAGCTGGAGTCCGAAGATCGAAAGTCTCGACACTTCACTATGTAAGCGCAACATCAGTAGGTAAGTCACACACTGGGAAACGATTCCGTCGCGATCCTTTGATCGTGTGTTTCCAAACATTAGGTTACCGAGAACTGGTGTGTGGTGGTATATGTGACAACAACAACAACAAATCAACGATTTAACACAGATTGAGAAAACACTAGGGTAACTGACATCGTGCGGTCCGAGGAGACAGGTACCCTAAAGGGTTCGTTCTTTTGACCTCACCCAATGATAAAGGAAGAGGTCCCCTAGAAGAACTGGATTCCTAGTTCGGGTGCAGAGGAAGTGACTGTCCGTGCAAGAAAAGGGGACTCGGTGTTCACTTCGGACTCGTATGTGTGGGGAGTCGATGTGCGACCAAAAGGGTCATCCTCTGACTTCCCGCATCAAGGGTGTCGGCACCAGTCTCTCGAGGTTCGGAGACTTACGTTGACCCCGACGAAGAGAGTGCACTTTTTTGACGAAAATGAAATAACGAAAAAAAACAGATATTTTTGCGAAAAAGTTTCGTCGTTTAAAATGAATTTTCAGAAAATTTTCAAGTTGTGTTTTGACTCTGACTTTTTCTTTATCTACGAGTAATTAAAGTCCTCGTATACGACAGTACTAAAAGGTCGAAGAAAAAAAGGGGATGTGGATCGGAGAAGAAGGCCGGCTCAGTGTCAACATCTTATTGTGGTGTATACCCTCTACTAGATAAAGTCAATCGGTTACTCGGTCACCTCACATATTGTAGTAATGGTTTAGGAGGTTCTTTGTAAAGAAACTCCCTCTCTCTATACGAATCCTAAGTCTCATTAATACCCTCGCTCTTCATGTTTTACCCACCTACCTATTCCCTAATTTACTCCTCAATGACTTCCAGCGTCTCGAAACAGACAAGAATTTATTAATATACTGGAACTCTCTTGATAAATCGAACATATTCTTATAGAAACCAATTTATCATGTCTTTCTATTGTCTTAAAAGAAAGAGTTTTTAAAGATTCTTATAAACTTAACGAATTTAGCTGATATTTAACAAGTTTCGATGAAGTCTCTACAAATGATATAACTTTGTAATCTTAAAAATGTACCAGTACTTTCAAAACCTTCTTTATAGTAATCAACTTTAATAAAATTCGTGTTCATATTAAAGTGGCCTTTGTATTTTTTGTTCCAATAAGACAGTTTGACGGTGAACATACACCTGATATCCTGAAACTCTTTGATAACGAACTGTTCAAGTTGAACGACTGTCCGTTCATAGATATTTGTGTCTTACAAAGGTAAACTGAAAATCCAATCAACTTACAATATGAGAAATAACTTTCTAGGATAAGAATTTGTTGGTTTTTTTTACACAAGAGGTTGTCCTTTCATTATACAAAGAGTAGCATAAAACAGTAAAACTAAATCTGGTCTCAGAGTTGAGAAGAGGACTTTAATCTGTTATCTGCAATCAAAGAAGGGAAATTAGAGTGTGGAACTTACAGGAAAAATAATTTTTAAGTGTGTTTATACAAAAAACGTGAATTTCTTGACTGAGTTGGGAGACCTTTTTTTTTTATGACCCTGGTACTTTCCAATTTCCTCTGAAATTCTGGATTACATCAAATACTTTACACGGTTTCTTCTTTCGTTACTACTTTTCGTGGAGCACAATTGGATCGACCGAAGGGAAAAGTTTCGGAGGGTCTGACGGGGACCTAATCAATCTGGTCTTAGCTACGAAATAAAATCAAGTCTTAATGTTCAAGTCAAAGTAGTAGGGACGTGATAAGACGTAAACGAAAAACTAGATTTCTCTAGGTTTACGAGGGACAAAGAGAGAACTTACGTAATGGAATAAACGGTGGCAGGTGGTGCAACGACCGAGGCCTATGTCTCGAAGTATGATTCAAACTTTCACTTATATCCAGTCCTTGTGTCGTCCCGGCGCATGGTATTAAACAGGTGGTCGGACTGAGGAAAATGCAGGATTAGAGTCATTCTCCCACGACTAAGAAAGGATTCACCATTAACGTGGACGTCTTGATTTAGGGAGATGTACGGACCTTTTCGTGTGAGTGGTAGTTGAACGTTAGTAAAGGACGGCACGTGGTGTTATCGAGGATGGTTGGACGACCGGAGCTGGAAGTCTTGCTTGGGGACCGACAGAGATAGTCCCCATCGAGACGTGGAGGGTGTTCCGTACGACAATGATAGTCGTCCTCCGGTCCGTATTCTACATGGTCCTGAAATCTAGTCACGGGACGTAGTGTGAGGTTCGGAGATCCCTCTCCAAAGGGAACGACGGAACCTGGAATCCTCAAGAAAAAGTAGGTCCTAAGTCAGATTCCGTATTTTTATAGACACCATCTCTAAAAACGAACTTTAAGATTTGAATTTAGGTAATTAGATTGACATTTATCATATATCACTTTTTGATCATCCAGAAACGAAATACTCTGTCTCTTAAGTCTCACCGACGGAAAAGAAGGAGAAGACGTATATAAACAATCAAGTACGAGTCGACAGAGGCTGAAAAACGTTGGGGTACCTAACATCAGACGGTCCGAGAAGACAAGTACCTTAAAGGGTCCGTTCTTATGACCTTGCAACGGTAAAGGATGAGGTTTTCGACATGGGTTAGGTCACTAGCTTGGGTACAGAGAACGCAGAGGATGTAACCGTCCACCATCAAGACTCTTTTTTGTTTTATATGTTTTATTTGGACGGAGACAAACATTATGTTTGTCCTAGCCCGTCGTCAAGTAGTAACACTGAGTGGAACTAGAACGTTTACGAGGTTATAGACTCTACTAAGAAAACTCAAAATTACGTATAAGACTAAATCACCAACCTAAATTTGTTTAGCTTGTACTCCAGTCACAGACGAAGGAGAGGAAATGAAGAGTATGATAAACTAAGGAATCGTGACCTCTTGGCGTCTCTGCCGCCTCGGACCACCCGACGGTAGATACCCCAGAGTGTCTCAGCCTGTGCTGACTGCACTGAATCGTCGTCGTCGTCGTCGTGGGGAAGTGAATGTTCTCACTCCCCCTCCTAAAACTGTAGAGACCCTGGTTGAGATCAAAGACCATGTGACTATGTAGATTATATATTATTTATAAACAACTTATTTACCCACTGACTTACCCCTACAAGATGGGAGAATTGATTCAAGTTTGACCTTTCAGATCTACCACAGTCGTTAAGTCATTCTCTAAACTATTTCAAGTGATTTTGACTTACCTTTACTTCTACCCCTACTCGTTACTTGTCTAATTTTATTCTTTTATTAATAATCTACTTTTTAATTTTGATGTGAAAAGATTAGATGTAAAAAACCCCTTTTTCCAATGTAACGATGACACGCCGTGTCGTTTGTTTATCCCCCTTTCTTTGATGTCAACAATCCGTATTTATTTTGATTCCTTATGTACTCATTTTCTTTCTGAACAGTAATTCTTAGAAACAAAGAGGGGGAAGAGTGAATCCTATTTCCGAGAATCGTCTGTCACGACGCCCTGACAAAAGAGTGGACAACAGTGAATTGTCTCACCTCTTAGGACTCTATTTTCTACCACCTATTTTCTGCCTCCTACAATAGAAATCCTATACGTTCCATGTTATTAGTCCTAAAATTACTTGTTGCCATAGTCCTGGGACCTTTGGACTCACTCCGTTACCCATCTCCTTCTGGTGTTTGCCTCTGCACCTCTTCCCCCATGTCTTTTTCCATTAGAAGGTTCAGTCTTGTCTTTTTTGTTATGTAATTATATATATATAAATTATATATATATGCCTTAGATCTTTTTACTATGACTACTTGAATAGAAGTCCCGACATTATCTCTACGTCTGTATCTCCCACCTGAACATCTGTGGTCTCCTTCCTCTCCCGCCCTATTTAACTCTCGTTATAACTGTATATGTGTCATGATAAACATTTAAACCGAGAGAACCACCGAATCTACCATTTCTGAGACGGACGTTACGTCGTCTGGACCCAAACTAGGGACCCAACCCTTCTAGGCGACTCCTCCCGTACCGTTGGGTGAGGTCATAAGAACGGACCTCTTAGGGGTACCTACCTCCTCGACCCCAGATATCAGGTACCCCAGTGTTTCTCAGTCTGTACTGCCTCACTGATTCGTGTCGTCTCGTGTACACATTTAATCTATCGATTACCCTTCACTTGGTTCCCAAGACAACGAAAAATGTACCAACTTTAAAATAGGAATTGAAGTTCTTTGAACAGAATATTTTCACTCTGAGAAGTTGTATGTTGAGGGTAAAATGAGAATTTCTACCTACGTATGAGAATTTCTACCTAGGTATGGGAAACGCTCTCCTAAAGGATCGTGACAAAATTAATTAACACCATTATTACGATGATGAATTAAAAAAGTAACATAGACGGTCTTTGCTGAGTCTTTAAGTGTTTCCTTCAGAAATCCGCAGACATAACATGTTTTACGGCTGTTTCTCTTGTTCCAAGAACACAGTATGTCTCCGTATAAAGAATAGGGAGAGAGTGGTACTGGGGTGATTTCAATGGAGATTTTCATTACAGACCACATATATTATTATACGAGAGTCACTTTTTTTTTTTTGTTTTGGTTTTTGTCAACTTTACTTTCATCCTCACTCATGTATTAAATACGAACTTTTAAGAGACGGTATGGGAACTTTACTCTTTTAACATGAGTTCTGTGACTGTCGTTGTGACATATACATAATTCCAACTATGAAAATCGGAGACACTTGGTGTCAACTTGTGATTTAGTGACTTCCACTTTTCTTTTGATATTTATAAAACCCCCTTTCGGTTTTTATAATTTTATTCGACTCGAATCGGTCTCGAACGTCGGTTAAAGTGGACCGTCCTAACGAAAGTAGTTTCATACCTTAATCTACATTCAGTAAATCTTAACTTATCCGTTAAAGTCGACGGGTTGGTGAAGTTCTCCTGATAATTGTTTAAATAATTAATTAGACATAAATAGTTCGTAGATGAAATGAGTTATGGAACGTAATCCGTCGTAAATTCTAAACGAAGGTACTCGAATAGTGAACTTAGTATTTCGTAAAGATCTAGATTGTTTCTACTTAAATTAGAATGTATGTACGTGAAGTAGGATGTATTTTTACGTCACTCGTAATAGACTTGTACTTACTAAAGAACTAATGATGTTTTTATTAGCATAGATACAGTTGACTTTTTTGTGTACGTTAGATTTTTAATACAAAATAAATCCCCTGTAAAAATCTTGAATTCAGATCGGGTCCACCGTCGTAGAGTTCATTAGAACTCTCTTGATAAGACTCCTCCGTACCCCTCCTTAGTCCAATATATTTTCAAAACGTTGTTTCCCGTCCATCAGACTTGTAGTTTGAAAAAAAAAATTAATTTCTTTTGACCTATAGAGTTCAATTCCTTAAATTGTGAAAAGATAAGTACCCTTCTCCCTTCTTAGGCCCGAGTGACTTTAGTAATGAAACTTTACGGGGAGGGGGTAGACCCCGATTAAAGGACCAAAAGGTGTAGGACTCGAAAGAGTCCCGAGTGGAAGCCCTCACCGACGTCAAACTGCCGACGATCAGCCACCCACAAGAAGGAGGGGACTCAGAGGGGTTCCGAGTGGTCGAGTGGCAGCCGTCACCGACGTCATCGATACTGTGGGAAACAAGTGACTATGTCGTCCTTCATAAAGTAAAGAGTAGGTGCACTTTGTAGTACACCCTACGAAGGGTAAAACATTACGAAAACGTCCTTCGCGACAGGACAGGCAGAGAAGACGGATGTTGTGAAAGGTGGACAAAGAGGAGCAGAAAAAAATCCGTCCGGAAGAGGGATGACCTTTTCAACCTGGGGTCGTATTCTTCGTGAATGTAAATAATTAAAGAGACGGTGAGTTATGTACAAATAACTGTTAGTTTATACACGGTCCTGACTCCATCCAGGATCCACTTGTTTCAACGTGTCATCATTCAGATATATTAAGACATTCTGTCTTTTTCATGATTTGTATACCCATACTCATACACAAAGTTTTATTAAGGTTTAACAACACACACGGTACTTCCTTTTCTTACCACGTACTGATTTTCAATTTTTACTTTTCTGTAAAATCTATTTTTTTTCATTTTATTTTTTCGGTGAGGTTCCCCTTCTTACGTTTCTTTGGTCAGTCCCTCTAACCACCCTATTTATAAGGTCCACCCTCCTTTGTATACCTTTTATAGTTTCACCCCCCTCGTCTTTGTTTACGTCGACCTGAGTTCCTTTCTCTCTTTAGGTCACACCGTCCTTCTATAAAGTCTTCATACTTTCGTACTTTTTATGATGTTATTATTATCTGCAAAATCACTCTCAGCCCCATCGAGACTGGAGAAGAATCCGAAATAGGATAAACTAGATATGTTGTTTAGGTATTACACCCATAATACTACGAGAGATAAAATGTTTACTTCCTTTGACTCCGAACGTCTCTAACTTTCATTCTAAAGTCGATCCTAAACCTACACTCTCAAGGGTATGTAATTTGGTAATGTAATCTGACAAATCCATAAAATAGTCTGTCCGGTACCGGTCGAGTGGGTCTCTACCGCTCCGGTACGATTTTAAGAATTCACACTAAACTCGAGTTACCTATTGAAGGTCGTCTCTCCTTCGGAATTAAGATACCCTCCGACTGCCTTCAAAATCCAACTACTTGTGACTTTTCAAAGGTAATCTAGACAGGACTACTTTCGGTGACCAGGACACCCGTCCTTACCAACCTACCCTTACCACCTTCGTCTATGGTGTACTCTTGCCTATCGTGTAATCCTTACCTGAGGAACTTCGCACTACCCTCTTCGTATTCATCTGTCAAAGGAGAAACGACTCCAAACAGAATCTCTTCTCGTCTCTGTGACTCACCGTCGATGACACTTCTATACCGTGGTTCCCTGCACAAAACATAGGTTTACTGTCTCCGGTGTCATACGATTATCCGTATTCGATAATGAATTGTGAGGAAACTAAAGGTCAATTCCAATTAAGACAGGACTGACGATTACAACACACTCTAATTCTAGTTACGGTCCGTTGTTTTTAGTTGTTTAGAAACAAGGTACGGACGATACGTAATGTGTGACGACGAGACTAAGTTTTAGATTTCCAAAAACACTCGGAAGGGTAATAAAACTGGAGAAAGGAAGAGGAGAACTCATCTCACAAACGTAGAAGTTGAACGACGAAGGATTCTACTCTTTTGGAGACAGTAAATCCTGTCACAAGTCAACGAAGTCAACATTGGTTGTGACGGCAGGGTACCGGACATCGGGCGGTCCGAGGAGACAGGTACCCTAAGAGGTCCGTTCTTGTGACGTCACCCAACGACACGGGAGGAGACCCCCTGAAACGACTGGGTCCCTGGTCTCCGCGCAGAGGACACAGAGAACGTGACGTCGGGTTAAGAAATGGTGACTGGATGGTTCCTTCGGGACCATTCTTGTCACGATTGGTGACATTATATGCTTGATTTTTTAAGTCACCCATCTGTGTGGTGTTCAAATAAAACGAAAGTACTCTTTGAGCTGAACTCCCCTTTAGAGAACAGGGATTTTACTACACTCGGGTCCGATTAGTAGTACCTTCGAACGTGTGTTCGGTCACTTTCTACTCCTCTCCTTCATAGTGAGCACCCGCCACCGGTGCACGGTCAGGTAGTGAGACTTCACGTCTAGTGCAGAGAATATACAGTGTCCGATCTCGAGTCAGGGTTCACGTTCTGATTGACGTACCTTTGGGCCATTTGCACAAAACCGACACGTGACTTCTTCTTCTCCTTGTCCCAGTCCCTCTGTCTGTCTGACTGTGAACAGCCTCGAGACCTAGACTGGTGACCGAGGAATATGCTCAATCTTGTACGACAGTGGGGGACAAAAATTAAAAAGACACGAATTCAGGACATGATTACTGACTGACTTATCTAGCTCTTGAGAAGGAGATTCCGTTTTAAAGACGGAGACAACAAGAGAAATTACAACGGTTTTAGTGTCTGACTGTGAACAAAATGAGACTGGTGGTTCCCTTCATCAGTTGTGAAGGGTATTTCGACTCGGAGTAATTGTCAAATTGAGGTTAGTATTTGTGTTCTTGTTAACGACTCGGTGGTGGAGTTTGGTTTGGTGGGTCGGGTCGTTTTCAGTCGAGGGAGGTGTCTTTCTATGAGTAATTTTATATTTTTTTAGGAAGAATATCTCTACATAACGAAGTCTCCTAAAATAATTCAGTATAAGTATTCTTAAGATCCTTCGTCTTTACAATTGTAAAATATAAAATACCTACTCCTTTAACTATATCTCAAATTCAAAGTAAATTGAGTATGTCCCAACCACGATCTTACAAACTTTTTAAGAATAAAGACTTCGGACCATCTACTAGAAGAAAGTAAACCTTGTCACAAGAAAAAAGACATCCTTTACACCTTTTTGAGTGTCTTTTAAGTTTTAGTCAAGTTAAGTCAAGGAGTCAACGTAGGCCGAGAAACGCTGGGGTACCTGACGTCGTGTCGTCCGGAGGGACAGGTAGTGGTTGAGAGCCTCAAGTGAGTTTGAGTACAGGTAGGTCAGTCACTACGGTAGGTTGGCATAGTAGGACACAGTAGGGGAAGAGAAGGACGGAAGTTAGAAAGGGTCGTGGTCCCAGAAAAGGCTACTCCGTCAAGAAACGTAGTCCACCGGTTCATAACCTCAAAGTCGAAGTCAGATTCAGTAAGGTCACTTGTGAGTCCTGACTAGGGGAAATCCTACCTGACCAACCTAGAGGAATATCAGGTTCCCTGAGAATTCTCAGAAGAGGTTGTGGTGTCAAGTTTTCGTAGTTAAGAAACCGTGAGTCGAAAGAAGTGTCAGGTTGAGAGTATAGGTGTGTACTGATGACTTTTTTGGTATCGAAACTGATCTACCTGGAAACAACCGTTTCATTACAGAGACGAAAAATTATATGACAGATCCAACCAATAGCGAAAAGAAGGTTCCTCGTTCACAGAAAATTAAAATACTGACGTTAGTGGTAGATGTCACTAAAACCTCGGGTTCTTTTATTTCAGTCGGTGACAAAGAGGTAGATAAACGGCACTTCATTACCCTGGTCTACGGAACTAGAATCAAAAGACTTACAACTCGAAATTCAGTTGAAAAAGTGAGAGGAGAAAGTGAAAGTAGTTCTCCGAGAAATCAAGAAGAAGTGAAAGACGGCATTCCCACCACAGTAGACGTATAGACTCCAATAACTATAAAGAGGACCGCTAGAACTAAGGTCGAACACGAAGAAGGTCGGGTCGTAAAGTGTACTACATAAGACGTATATTCTATTTATTCGTCCCACTGTTATATGTCGGAACTGTATAAGGAAAGGGTTAAACTTTTATCATCCCCTTTTTTTTCTTGGTACATGAAACGTGACTTTTCACTATCTACACTATTTGAAAAAATGTTAGATAAGGGATACTGGTAAAAAAATTCAATCAAGACTTTTTTATGTATTTTACTTCATTTTCTTTTCGTTTTTGTGAAAATATTGTGATAAATTATGAAGATTTTTCAACTTTGATTATAAAGGAAGTCTAGAGTAAAATTTCTACGTTTTTAGAATGTCTATTTTCAAGGTACACGTAAAAAGAAATGTAACAATTAAGTACCTAAATAATAAAATATGAGGTGAGAAATGGTTTTTAAAGGATTATTTTAATTGGACACAGTAATTTTAAGTAGGGTTCGAATTGAAGAACGTACCGTAAGATAACAACTTATAAATCCTTAAAAAATGTCAATACGATATTAACATGACATTACACAAAGAAATACGGATTTACAAAACATATAAAGTCTATTCAAGAAGAACCATAGAAAGGATCTTCCCCTTTTACTTACGTTTAAACAGAGATGGCATAGATAGTGATGAAGGTGAAAAAGTTAAAATTAAAAAGAGAGTAGACTTTATATCGGAATACAAAGGTTCTATCGATTCACTAATCATATGAAACTTTTAAAATAAATATTCCATTTATTTCCATTTATATTCCGGTGAAAAACTACCGGAGTGTTTACTTTTTGTTAAAGAAGTTTTAAGAAATCAATGTTGAAAAGTGAAATTCTTGTAATATCTACAATATAGTTTTAAAAGACCACGAATCATTTACGTCTCCTTTTTATATTTCCGTCCGGTCAAAAAGGGGTCCCAAGAGAGTCATGACAGAAATTGGTAAATTTAGTTTTAAAGACGGTTACCACAGAACCCGATCCTCAGAAGTTAATAGGATACCTATCTTACCCGACTAAAAAGCCAACTGAATGAGTCTAAGAATAAACGAACAAACAAATTCTAAAATGATTACAAGTTTAACGAATATAAAAAGTGTATAACTTTTAATAACAAGAAGGTATTACACAAGAACTGTTTAGACAGATAGTGGAAGAAAAAAGGAAGACAGGGGAAGAAAAATTAGAGAACCAGTAAAAAAAAAAGAAAACGTAAGACTTTTTTATACTCTAAAACTGTAATAGTGACTAAAATAAAAAGTCACTTAGCATCACAGATTACACTAAAATTAAGAAAGTAACTTAAACTTAAAAAGGTGGTACGAAGGAAATGAATCAGTGGCGAGTAAAGTAAAATAGAACAAAATATAGGTAAAAAATTACATACGGAAAATTTCGATGTAGTATCTGCAACATATAACAAAACGGAGAATCTTACTCAGGCTTTACGACAACGGTAAAGGAAAACAATAGTAAAGACCGAGAAGCACAGTAAAAGAGTCGAAAATCCTTCTGCTAGAGACGAACGGGGGTGTGGACGATATAGAAAGTATTCCAGAGAAAGAACAACAAAACAACCACAACGATAAAACGAAAGAGTAGGAGTCTGCCTACGGAAAACAGTTCCAAGTGGTAAACAGTTTCCTGTTTCCTACACAAACGGAAACCAGGGTCGGAGATCCGAAAAATCACAACCTACTTTTAGGGGAACGTCTCTAAACCGGTCTGTAGGTCAATTATACGTATCGAGGATCTGGTTCAAAATTACAGACAATAATCCTAAAATAGTTCACATTCAGATGACCTGATACTATTTCAAAAGTCAAGGGTGAAGGATTTAGAGAAAGTGAGACTCGTTCTCTTCTCTTACATTAATTTGTGCTCCTCTGTGAGACTCTAAAAGGTTAAAGGCAGTGGTGGTTTAAGAACGCTACGTTACGACGACGACGATTCAGTGAAGTTAGCACAGGCTGAGACACGTTGGGGTGTCTGCCGTCCGTCGGGTGGTCCGAGGGGGTACGGACCCTAAGAGGTCCGTTCTTATGACCTCACCCGACGGTAAAGGAAGGGGTTACGTACTCTCACTTTTCACTTTCACTTCAGTGAGTCGGCACAGACTGAGAATCACTGGGGTACCTGACATCGGGTGGTCCGAGGTGGTAGGTACCCTAAAAGGTCCGTTCTCATGACCTCACCCCACGGTATTATGTGGTCACGATAAAGGAGACGGACGAAGTATTTGTAAATAAGAGACTTTCAGAATGAGAAGTTGACTCTCACCTTTCTTTTTTGACGACTTCACGCCCCTCGTTATTGACATGGGTAGATGTTATTTCTGTTTAAAGACTAAAGACGAGCGGTCTCTTTCACACAAAGACTTCCCTTTATGCAGACCCCTACTACTACTGCGGTCACTGGTACCCACCAGGAAGCCGACCTAACTTGACTTCCGGTCGGTGGCCCTCTTCTACCGTGCTTCGAGGCTCCGGGACCCTTGTCACCCTTTCCCCCATTTCCGAGGGGAACGAGACGGTCAAGAGAACAGAATCGTCAGTTAGCGTTTTCCGACTCAGCCCTTTTAACTTGTGGTAAAATTGAGCCTCGAGATGACCTACTAATAGTCCATTATACAAGACTTCAACTATAAAGATAAATTATACTTTCTTTGTGTCCCATCACCACGAGGTCTAATTTCAGAAAGGCACTATATGGGTTGAGAAAGAAAATATGAGAGCCGTTTACCACAGAAATTCTTGTTTTGATCTTATCTTTTTTTAGTATCCCTTTTGCGTTAAAGAGACTCACAAGAAACCTATAAAAGTAATTAGAAAATTACATTTTTTCAACCGATGTAATTTAACCAAATAAAGGGGGTCATGAACTTCTGAAAGGAGAGAGTCTAGGATTCTTTTTTTGAGTTTCGTATAGATCCGTAGGAGAGTTACTAAAAAGAGTGTACTGTTTGACTAGACAGTCTCTCAGTCAGTTGTAAAAACAAGTGTTCGACCTAATAAAAATATTTAGTTGACTGTAGAATCTTTATACCAACTTCTATCGACGTAAACGATTACAAGATGTCAAATGTTCGAGTATACAATCGGAAAGAAGGGACCGGAACCTTATGTAGCCTCGTTTACGGATGTTAAAAAGAATCTTATTATCTGACAGAGAGAGGTCACTTTTACTCTACCTATATTTAAACCTCTTTTGTAATATAAAATTTATACAAAACTTAATGGGAACCTTATTAATCTTTACAATCTTAAAGTGTAGTCTTACTCTTTTAAATGTCTTTATAAATACCCTTTGTAATGACAGTTTAAGAGGTGTCAATGTGATTTTTTTCCTTCCTTTTTTTCTTTATTTAGTAAAATTGAACCCTACCTTAGGTGGAGACTACCACGGTTTTACTAATCCTTAGTTTCAGACTGTTACCTTGGGTTGAAAATTACACATAATTTTTGTATTAACAAGTTTGTAGAAATAATTAATTTACGTAATAGAGATTGACCCGTGCCGATCCTATATAGAAAAATGAAAGGACGTTACTATTAATGTAATTGACCTACTAGTAATAATTAAAGTTTTGATTCTAATTACAAACGAAAACGAATTGACTTTCCTAATATTAATGTCCAACGTTAATGACTCACTACACTGATTTTTTTAAGATTGTAACTTCAATCAAGATATGTCTGTATAAATAAAGTCAAGGACCACTTTATTTTGTCGCATATGATATATGACCCGGTAGATCGTGTGAAGTTCACACTGATTTCCGTCACCTTCTTAATGCCTTCGGAGAAACAAGATAGAAGACTATAGAACGTAGAAGTAAAAGTCCCGGTATTCTCCATACACCAGAAAATCGAGAGACCTCTTTCCCTTGTATACAAATCTTCTGAATTCTAGGTGGTCGACACAGGTGAGGTTCCTGTCGGTCGGGTCGGTCTATGTTTACAAGACAGTTTGTTTGGCTCGGGACTAGAGGACGGTCTTTAGAGGTATAGGGGGAGACAGGAGAACCAAAAACTGTCCAGAAAACATTCTCGGTTTCATGGAAAGACCTTGGTCGTTTTACGTTGTATTTGTCTTTCCGTATCTTCACTTAAACACGACGACTATTTCTCGGTAATTGTGATTAATGTAGGGATTACAAGATAACCTTCTCTTGTTCCTTTTCCGAGACTATTCCTATGTCCTTTTTTTACAACTTTTACTTGGAAACGTAAACTACACGGACGTATATATGTCGAGTTATAAAAATAGATAGATGAAATTTATTTGTTTTTATTTAAGTCAAAAGTTTTTACACATTTAAGTCTTAACGTGTGTTCTAAACAAATTGGATACACGATGAAAAAAGAGGGAGACAGGATTTGTTAAAAAAAGAACTTAGAAATCAGAAATTTCAAGAGTTTCACTTTCAGTGAATCATCACGGACTGACAAACGTTAGGGTACCTGGTATGTCAGGCGTCTTAAGAGGTCCGGTCTTATGGTCTCACCCGTCGGTAAGGGAAGAGGTCCCCTAGAAGGGTTGGGTCCCTGACTTGGGTGCAGAAGGGGTAACGTTCACCTAAAAAAATGGTCGACTCGGTGTTCCCTTCGGGAATTTTAAGAGTTTCAAAATATATTATACTTTTTTATCATGTAATTTTATCTAAATAACGACTCTAGTAATAGGATGAGGACTAAAACTATTCCATAAACGTCCCATATGTCTATTTATTATTTATAGGAGTTCTCGTTGATCTAAATAGTATCTCCTACGGAAATGTAACACTATCATTTTCAGTTTGAAGATTTACTCTTTTGTCGAGATGTATTTTAACAATCTTGAATAATATGAAAATATTGAAACCTTGAGTAATCATCGGTGACGTCTTACTACATTGTGACTCTTAAAGAATAAGACTTCGGTGATCGTTTCACTTCATAAGGGCTATATGGGAGTATCTAAAGTATGTGTGGGAACGAAATCATCTAGAATTTGTGACAGAGACTTGACGTCAAATATTACTACCAAATTTTGTTATCTTCGATGAAATAAATACTTCTCTACTTGTATCATTTCGATCGTAGATTTTTATATAACTCTATGTTCTCAGATTCAGTCCTTATTACTCTTACGACTACTTTTAAATTTATACACTTACAAACTCGTTCCGACCAAATACTGAAGTCGTTTAACTTTTCAACTAGACCTCCGACTAAAGTGTATTCCTATGATCACAGTAGGCAAACTCATGGACTTAACTATTTTTGATTAGACGTGTTAATAAAAACGAAAATTTATGTTGGTATCTTGGTGATTCATTCGTCAATCGTAAGAACCTTCAATCGTGTATAGTCTCGTCGTATAAGTACTGGTAACCAAATTGGGAATGACCTTATGACTGTCGGTTATATCATCAGTGCTACCGAAATTTAGAGTGTAAAAATAATAAACTATATACAAAAATACGTATGTTGGGTTAAAATTTTTTGTTTTTATTAGTTTCCTTAGGGATGTAACTTTATAGTTAATTTCACGGCTTTATTCCAGACGTTTGAAAGGAATTCTATACTAGTAGTTGTCTAGTCATTCATTACAAGTAACATATTTTTAATGAGATATCCTTTTAAATATGTTGTTTTGTGATCACTGTATTTTACATCATTTTACAAATGACTTAATCTAAAAAGTATTCAACCTTAAATTTTTAACCGTTAGTCTTTGAGAAAGAGTGTATAACAGTAAATCTTTTTATTCTGTTATTAGTAAAAAAATTTTTTAGATACCTTTTTTATCGGATACTTCAAAATGTTTTTCAGGTTTGTACTTCAATTTTGTATAAAGAGAGTATTCATAATTTTAGAGATAAAATTATTATACCTCAAGGTTTTAAGTTTAATTTTTTTGGTCGTCAATCAACACCCTGTAGAAACACCTTATGTCTTTTAATACGGGTAAGCTCTATGTCAAAGGACCCTTTGTTTAGATGGATACAGTAGTCGACGAATGTCTTTTAAAGAAGGTAGAGAAATGGAACTGACTATAGAATGAGAAGGAAACTTTACGTCAAGAACGACTCCGGAGAGTCTATCTCCGTCGAGTAAAAGGGAATGGGGTACAGAATCAGTCGAGTCCGAAGGTATTTTATTATGGTATCCGATTCCTTGAATTGTTGTCTTTAAATAAAAAAATGGGTGTCCACACCTATCATTTCAGGTTCTGGTTCCAGGGTCGTCCTAGTCACTTCCCTCTCGCGAGAGAGAAACAGAACGTTTACCAGTGGAAGAGTGAAACAGGAGCACGTCACCTCTCTCTCGAGAAATCACAGAGAAGACTATTCCCGTGATTAGGATCGTATCATTTTTCGTCTCTGTAATTAAACGACTGTCTCTAGGACTATCAATTTCAATATCAAAAGGGTCATCAGTACATACCTATACTCTCGACCTGGTATTTCTTCCGACTCTCAGTTTTTTAACTACAACAACTTATGACCACGACCTCTTCTGAGAATTCTCAGGGAACCTGACGTTCCTCTAGTTGGTCAGTTAGGATTTCCTTTAGTTGGGACTTAAAAGTAACTTTCCTGACTACGACTTCGACGTTGAGGTTATGAAACCGGTGGACTACTCTTCTTTACTGAGTAACCTTTTCTGGGACTAAGACCCTTTCTAACTTCCGTCCTCCTCTTCCCCTACTGTCCTTCCTGTACTCAAACTCTTTCGAGACCCTTTACCGCTTTCCGTTCTTTCGGATCACACGACATCAGGTACCCCAGTGTTTCTTAGCCTGTGTTGTCTCACTGACTTATTTAAGTAACCTTCCTGACTACGACTTCGACTGAGAGGTTATTAAACCGGTGGTCTACACTTCTCGACTGAATAACCTTTTCAGGGACTATCACCCTTCCTGACTTCCGTCCTCCTCTTTCCCTACTGTCTTCTACTCTACCAACCTTCCGTAGTAACTGAGTTACCTGTACTCAGACTCGTTCGAGACCCCCTCCTACCATTTTCTGTTCCTTCGGACTACACAACGTCAGGTACCCCAACGTTTCTCACCTGTAATGAATCCCTGACTTGTTTTTGTAGTCACTGAATTTGTTGTGAATAAAAGAATGTCAAGACCTCCGATTTCCGAGACTGACTCTACAGTGATCTGCAGTCATCCAAAACGGGCATCTAAACCCTAGACCACA
Source organism: Capra ibex (assembly GCA_006410555.1). Lineage (NCBI taxonomy): Eukaryota > Metazoa > Chordata > Mammalia > Artiodactyla > Bovidae > Capra > Capra ibex. The sequence goes on along the minus strand of SJYO01012962.1, from coordinate 1,043,969 downwards.
CACGACACAAGTACCGAACGTCTATCGCGGAAAAGGACCCAGGAGTGTCTCGGAAAGTAGACACGTCCGTGATTCTCTTTTTTTTAAATCCACAGAGAAAGAGAATGTTCTTGTGATCAAGACCCTGAAGGGACCTCTAGGTCACCGATTCTGATCTGTGAGGCTTATGTCTCTGGTACCCAAGGTTGGGGTCAGTCCCTCGACCTAGGACGTACGGCGTTGATCCTCAAGAGTACGGTGCTTATTTCTAGGGTGTGTGGTGTTTCTTTGGTCGTTTCAACTTCTTTATTAAGTTAATTAAAATTTTTTTCTGGCTAATCTTTTTAGAGGATTTTTTTTTCTTGTGGTTAGGTTAGTCCAAGTCTGAGAAGGACATACAGAAGACGATTGCAAATAAGGGGGAAATATCCGGGACAGAGGTTTGACTCGGCGTAACATCCAAACCCGAAGTTGTATACTAAAAAAAAAACCTCCCCCCCTACCCCCACCCCGCTATGTTAAACCAGGTTTTGTCGTCGGATGTATCTCATAAAGTATAAAACAACAAATCACAGACGAATGGGATGATACTATTCTAGAAGTATTCCAGTATCTAAACCCCCCCCCACAATAAGTGACGACATAAGATTATGAATCTTGTTACGGACTCTGTATCATACATAAATCGTTTGTAGTTCTCCTAATAGAGTTTTTGGACTATACTTCGGATTTTTCGTCCAACAGTAAGATGTGATTTTTGTAGTAAAGTTTTAAAGGTTTTACGGTTTCATCTGATGTGTCAAAATGACTTGTCCATACATACACCACACCTGTCTCCTCGGATCACCCGGTGTCAGGTATCCCAACGTTTCTCAGTCTGTGCTGACTTCACTGAATCGTGTGTGTGTACATACACCACTATATAAAAAAATTTCTTAAACTTCTTGCGATTGAAATTCTGTTAATTAATGAAGGGACTCCTCTTTTTCCCTTTAATTTAATCTCTCTCCGGTTTCGTTGAGAGTGACATCGATATACTAAAATAAAGAAATTTATCTTCAAAGTTTTGTTTATACGTTTTACAATTCTCACAATTTAGAACTCCTATGTTTTTACACAAAATATAATAAGAGACAAAAAAGGCAAAATTTATAAAGTTCTCTTGTATTATTATTCTCAAAGATACTCCCGTTCCTGGTATATACGTAACAAGGACGTCCATAAAGTTTAGGGATTTTACCTACTACCGAATACCAGTCTGGAGTTACTTATAAACCATCTCCCTACATTCAAAGTCTTAAAAACCTGAATGAACAGAAACTAAGACTGGCATTGTGAATCACGAAACCGGACTGTTGGTCGAGTGTTTCTTCATTCGTTTCTTTGTTTGTTTTTGTAAAAAGACTTTCGCTCTGGTACGAGGGATTGGTATGTCAGAACAGGGAAAGAGGAAGACGAGGGAGGTCAGCCACTGAACCCTTCCCGGCGGACGGCACTGGTGCGTCGAAATGGTCCAGAAACAGACGAGAGTGGAGACTAAATCAAAAGATGGATTTCTGTCTTCATTCTCATTGATGCCTGAAGGGACCGTCAGGTCTGCACTTCTGACGTACGGAGGTGACGTCCCCCGTACGCTGACTAGGAACCAACCCCTTGATTCTAGGCCATACGGTACACCACGGAGGTTTTTCTCTTTTTTCGGTGATCTCTTTCTAGAGCCCCGGACTGTCCCGAACGACGATTCCGCGACGAGAGGACGTCCAGGGGTAGGTGCGAGGTCGGTAGGCCCTGAGGACAAACCTAAACGTGAAATATACCAGAGGGCGCAACCAAGACTACCTACTAAGACGGATTTCGTTGGTTTTACTGAGAGGTTTTTCATCGTTGTCTTGACCAAGGAATCGAGACGAGTTGAGTGTAACTATAGGAAACGATTGTAGTGAAGGACGGGGTCGAGTGTCAAGAGAGAACTACAAGGTATGTATTGAACGGAATTTTTGTAAAAACGAGAGTCAAACAGTTTATTAGATCTTCGGTATTTAAGTATAAGTGGAAAGTGTCCACTTTCGGAGACCATTTTCAACCCGCAAAGGTACAAGGAACAAAGGATAAAGGGGGTTAATACTCGTAAAATACATACAAAATCAGTTAGATAGACTAAAAAAGGATGTTTGTTCGTTTTCAGTTAAATAATTGATCTTCTATAAGTCTTTTCGGTAAGGACTGTGTCTATGAGTAAGGTACAATTAATCCCTTTGTTGTTATGGCATAAAGTGCGAACGAAACGATAGAAAATAGAGAGAAGAACCGGTACCCCTTTCACTTCTAAGATTCCTACTTTTCTTTCACTAAAGCTTAACATTTAATTCTAGGAAATAGACTATTTATGGTTCGGTCTTTAATCTTTGGAGTGGAGTGTAGTGTGGTTCTTCATCCAAAGACTACGTAACCCAACTTTTTATAGTTTGGTATCTTTTTAATTTATTACACAGTAATTGATAAACAGTTTCGTGACCTACCTGCCGAAGGAATCAAATTTTCTTTGGTGTCCATATGGTTTTTTTTTCACCTGGTAACTGGTCTCTTTAAATTTAAAATTCATACGAAAAACGAAGTCTTCCATTATACTCAGTTCTTGGACCATCCATCGACCGTGAGTAACTTGTGGTCTATTAAAATGACAAAGGAGGAGGAAAGAAGGAGAAGAAAGAATTTTCATGAAAATAACTAAATCCGGCACACCCCAGAAAGAACGTCGCGCTCGAAACCGGAGTAAAACCACTCGTCCCCGAGGAGGGGTCGAGACCGCGTACCCGAAGGACAACGGCCCCGAAAAGAACAACCCTTCGCGCCCAAGATCTTGCGCACCCAAGGTCATCGGCGTCGAACGCCCGAGTCATCAACTCCAAGGGTCCGAAATCTCTTGTTCGGGTTATCAACGCCGTGTGCCCGAATCGACGAGGCACTGTACACCCTAGAAGGACCTGGTCCCTAGTTTGGACACTGAGGACGTAACCGTTCGTCTAAAAAATGGTGACTCGGTGGACTCTTCGGGAGGAGAGAGAAAGAAGATGAAGGGGTCAGAGAAGGGAAAGATTGGTGGAACACTCTTGAAGGGACATCGAGTCTACCATTTCTTAGACGGACGTTACGTCCTCCGGACCCAAGCTAGGAACCTATTCATTCTAGAGGACCTCTTCCCTTACGATGGGTGAGAACGGACCTCTTAAGGTACCTGTCTCCTCGGACCGCCCGATGTCAGGTACCCCAGTGTTTCTCAGTTTGTGTTGACACGCTGATTGTGAAAGTGAATCCTCTTGAAGTCTTATGTTGATTCCACTTGACTTAGTAAGAAGGCGCACGAAGTCACGGTTTGGCGTTTAACTGGTACACTATTACTCTTAAAACGTAAATGACAGACACACTACTATATCTATCTAAGAAAATTAAGAATCTTATTACACCGTTTCAATTAATAATATATAGGTTTAGTTATCTAAATATGTACTCTTGGGACTCTTACTTTCTGTAAAATATACCGGGTAATATTCAAATCATTCATAACTTTTATTTTAAGATTAAGTTAACGAAGTCTATAGGTTTGGACAGGGGGGTCTTCGTCGGATTTTGACGTCAATAAAGGTTCGGACAGGGGGGTCTTCGTCGGATTTTGACGTCAATAAGATCAAAATAAAAAGGTTTTACCTTAAAACCTGATACGAAAACTCAAATTTTAGGATCCAATTCCCAGGTTTGAGAATATGCATTGTCCCGGTCCTTCTTTTATGTTTAGTCTCCTTTCTGACCTCACATAAGTTGACTGTATCTGACAAAAGGTATAAAAAGATGCTAAAAAGAACTTTGTGTATTGGGAGAGTTGGATCTAAAAGAAAGGGTTAAAAACTACCTTAGTGTCAATACCTCTTTTTGGTTATAGTCTTCGTGCTACTCTTTACCTTCGACTTGAAACCGAAGTCGGGACCCTGTTTTCTTCTTTAACTGTTCTCTAATCGTTTACCCTACGTTTTAGAGTGTGGAGTAGATGTCCCACGTTGACAGTGGTCGATGTCGCTACGACGACTCGACCTTAAGTCCAGGGTTCCGAGGTGTGGAAGACCGAAGATTACTTTTCAGATTACTTTCTTTAGATCTAGAATTAAGCTTTGGAGGGTTGAAGATTGACAACCGAATTTTATTATCTTGTTTGGTTTGTCGTAGGTCTGTGCCACAACCACGATTGGGTCATTGGCAGAGAAGAGAACCTTGGAGACGAGAACTACTTGTTATTCTTTGTGGACCCTAAAATTCTTAGGTGTAAATACCGTTTATAATTATAATTTTTACCAGACCCTCGTACCCTGAAAACGTGGTCGTTGAAACCGAACTTTATAGGAAGGACAGTTAAAGACAAACCGATTGAGAAGACTGACAGGTCAAAAGTCGAGGTTTCACTTCACCAGAAGGAACTAGGAAGATAGTTTGTAACGGGTGTGAACAGAAAGATAGCCCTAACCAAAGAAGTTCTTTAATAACGGTAGACTTTCCTAGGACAAACAAAGAATAAATACCAGAGGTACTACGAAGGGGACTCTCATCCTTGGTATGGGTAAAATGAATGGTAACATAAGAGTTCTGGACGTGGTCATAGAATATGTACTATGTACAAGGTATTGTAAAGTAGTCCCTCTCATCGGCAATAAATAACGTATCGAGGAGATACAGACACACGAGTTAGAGACACTTATTTTACGAGATACGGACGTTTCTGGTCTTACTCATTCTCTCCACTAACATAGGAGAACCCACGATTCGTGAATCCTCTAGTAGTCACTTGTATACACTTCATTCGCTTGTGACTTATTTAGTGTTTATCGAGTTTAAACGAATTGAATGCGAATCAGAGACTTTTATTCCGAAACAATCCAAATTATAGGTATCCGAACCTTACATTGTCATGTAATACACGGTGTAATAAGGTCTTTAACGTATAAACTTTACTGGTGACAAGGTTTTTTTATTTTTTACTGGAAAAGGTTTTACTAAACGTATCGTACGAGTACCCTGAGTGAGTGAAACAATCCTTTAATTAGGTCGTATGATGAGTTTTAATATGTAAAATATATGAAATTATTTTCATTAAATCTACAAAATCTATATGACATTTCAAAAAAAATCCAACTTGTTTTATACCGAAAAGTAGATATGTGTCAGTTTACCAAAGAATTATTGTGTTAATAGATACCGACTAACTAAGACTCTTAAAACGATCAAAAAAAAAAAGAGTCGTCATGACACTATAAAATATAGAGTGTAATGAAATTAAAAATTCCTTGTTTCAACGAAGATCTAAACAAGATCCACTGTAAAACACGAAGCGGCCACGGTTGATACTTGACACGTACCGATTAGAACTAAGGGTCTTGACTGTCTTTCAATCGATTCGGATTATTTAAGGTACGTACCCGAGGGTAACGGACGCGTGGAAAATTCTTTTTGTTTATATTACTAGTACAAAGGTTTTTCTTCGTAGATATTTCATGAAGATGTACTTTAGTCCTCGTGTGCGATTACTTTAACATCTATTATAGTCGACGACGACGACGACGACGATTCAGTGAAGTCAGCACAGGCTGAGACACGCTGGGGTATCTGCCGTCGGGTGGCCCGGGTGGGGGGTTAGGGACCCTAAGAAGTCCGTTCTTGTGACCTCACCCAACGGTAAAGGAAGAGGTTACGTCCTTTCACTTTTCACTTTCACTTCAACGAGTCAGAACAGACTGGGAGTCGCTGGGGTACCTTACGTCGGAAGGTCCGACGAGGCAGGTACTCTAAAAGGTCCGTTCTCATGACCTTACCCCACGATAATGGTAAACCGTATTTAAGGTTAAAAATTCTCAGTGAGTATTAAAACCCTTCCCTTTCGCGAAGACAAACAATGTATTCTGTAATGTAGATCTAACTGCTAAAATTCTTCTAACCAAAACCCAGAAAAAAGACCTTCACCGAAGACTTTCGAAGTCTCATTAAGGTATGGGGATACATGTTTTTAAGGTACATGATGATACTTAGTAACTAAATCTGTTGATACAGACTGTTACAGTCTTCCTAGAGTCTATTTTTAAAAACTCGTTGACATTGTCTTAAAGACATCCTTACGTCTTTCTTGAACGGTAATAAACTATTCACTTCAAGTTTTTTATTGTTAGTACATCTTAAGTACCTGTCTTACAACACTTTAGCATAAAAAGTCACTCGAACGTGACATTGTTTTCGTGTATTTATGTCTATCCCTTTTGACTACGATGACTGGTGTGTACTTTAATTTTAGGACATACCCGTGTCGCGAGAAAGAGAAGAATCGAGTTTATATCTCAGAACTCGTGAGAGGACAAACTTCTCCACTACCCCGTGTTCTCCAGTGTGAAACATCAGGATCTCCTAAATAAGCATTGCAATTGACTCTAATTTTTCGTTTGAGTTCAGTGGTGTTATTCGGACGATAGTTTTAGGGTTGTCCTGGTCTAGAATCGTGTCTCCCGAAGGAAAAGTCCCGTGACACACAGAAACTCGTAGGGGACTACTGAAGGTGTAAAACCGATAGTACTGTACTTTTCCATGGACGCTCTAGTATAGAGTCTCCGGGTATATCTGTCCTCCGTCGACCTGACCGATTGAGGACTCCACTGTCTTCAAGAGAATGTTCGAGACTTCCTACGAATTCTAAGACCACTAACGTTTTGAGGTCGTTCGGTACTCAAAAATAGTGGTAGAATTAACGAATTTTGACTCCAGGACGGAATGTTCTGAAATGAATCTTCCGAAAGAGCATATATATATATATACAGACACATATATATTAAAACAATCGTATGAATGTGTTCGTATACATATTAATATTGTATTTATTAGAGGTTAGTACCCAAAGAAAATTGAAAAATAAAGTACGAGGACTCTCGATTCCCTTTTACTTAGTCCGATACCTTCACAGATACTTGTTGAGAGAATTGATATCGAAAATATCGGTAAAAATTCTCCCGTTCTATTGTAGTGTCCAAATTTAAGTTCCAGAGATTACACAGACTTTCTAAATAGCATAACCCTTTTTTAAGACGAACAACGACGTAAAATTATTTTAATTAGAGATATTAAACATAAACCCGAGTATATATACTAGAGTATAAAACCTACGACTGTCTTCTACTTTTAAAATCACCTGTTATTTAATGGAAAGGAAACTGAAATAGGAATATATCCTACCGGTAATGGACCCTCTTTACGTTATTACCTTTTAAACGAGACGATTTCTTCAAAATTTCGGGTTTGTTAATCTCCATTACTCAAATAGATATGACTTTTTTTTCTAAAAATTGACAAAAGGGAAATCTTTATGGAAAGAAAAGTTTCTTAGTTTTTACAAACCCAAAAAGAAGGATTTAACTTTTAAAGAACAGGAATTATATGAGTCATGACGGTCTTCTGTGAGATTGTACTCAGAGAGTAGGTCTTCTTAAACTCTTTACAGTAAAAGTTGATGTCAAACACAGAAGAACACATTGTTTATTTTGATTTAATATATAATTCCATACTTATACAATACGTCACGGTCTTTATCCGTAAGGAAAAATAGGTTTGATCTTTTCAGTATATCATTAAAATGAAGTAAGTTGTGTTTGTAAGACTGGGTAAATAAAATAAGAAAATTACCGAAAATTACGGCCAGAATTCTTACAACTGACTTGAACTGTAACCCTGACTATTCGTGAGATTGAAAGATAAACGATTCACAAGGATGTGTGTAAAGTGAGAATCCTCATCATAAAAAAATCAGAACCTTACGATATATATTTAAATCAAATATCCATAAAGATGACCGTCGGAGACGAAAGGGTACAAGAAATAAAAATTACGTTAAAAAATAACTTCATATCAACTAAATGTTACAATAGAATTAAAGACGACATGTCGCTTTAATGAGTCAATATGTGTATATATACAAGAAAAATTTTAAAAGAAGAGACAATGTCAAATGGGGTCCTATAACTTATGTCCAGGGAGACGATATGTCATCCTGGAACGTAAATGTGTCTTGTCGTACGTAGACAATTGGGGTTTCAGGACCAGGAAGAGCAGGGATGTAGGGAAGAGGACATCCTTGGTGTTCGGAGAAAAGGTACAGACACTCAGACGAAGACAAAGAATCTACTTAAGTAAACATAGTATAAAATCTACGGTCTACGTTCACCATGGTAAACGATGAACAGAAAGTGAAAGACTGAACGAAGTCTATCATACTGTTAGAGGTCGACATAGGTGCGACGACGTCTACCGTAATAAAGTAAGAAAAGTGACGACTCATCATAAGACAACATGTATCCATGGTGTAAAGGAAATAGGTAAGTAGAGAGCTACCTATAAAGTCAACAAGGGTACAGAACCGATAACATTTGTCTCTACGATACTTGTATCCCCACGTACATAGAAAAACTTAATCTCAAAACAGGTCTACACACGGGTCCTCACCCTACCGACTTAGTAACAATTAAGATAAAAATCAAGACTCTTTGGAGGTACAACAAAAGATACCACCGACGTGGTTAAATAAAAAGATGGTTGTCACATCCTCCCAAGGGAAAAGAGGTGTTCGACGGGTCGTAAACAATAAACATCTGTAAAAAAATTTTAACATCCTATTAACGAAATATTACCAGACAACCAAAGACGACATGTTACTGGACTTAGTCGATATTCACATGTATATGGGGGAGAAAGACACACCTGAATTTCTACCGGAAAGTCTGGTCACACTCCTCCGTGGAGTGACATCAAAACCAAACGTAAAAAGATTATTAATCGTCACGACCCGTAGAAAAGTACACTAAAGACAGGTAGCCATATAGAAAAAACCTCTTTACAGATAAATCCAAAACCCGGACAAAAAAAAATAACCTAAAAAACAAAACACAACAACTTAATACTCGACAAACGTAGAAAACCTTTAATTCGGGAACAACTAACGTGACACACGTTTATGAAAGAGAGTAAGGTATCTGAAAAGTAAAGGAAAATACCAAAGGAAACAACACGTTCGAACATTCAAACTAATCCAGAATAAACAAATAAAAACAAAAATAAAGATAACGGAACGACCGGGTAAATGTAAAATTTTTATGTATTACATATCCCTTAGACTGATAAGAAATTGTCATCATAGAAGGGTAATATCTGACCTAAAAGGATGGTTTTTGGGGATGTCGTGAGACCATAAAGATGAGACATTTTATTAAAAAGAAGGGTTTAGAGATACGAAGTCACTGACATATCAAACATTTATTACAGTATCTTTAAGGTCCCCCAACTCAGAAAGAATTTAGAAAGAATTTAGACACACTCAGAGTTCGTGTACTTTCAATATAACGTTCCCTTCCTAGTTGTGACAAATAAAGATCTGACAAAAGAACTTACAGACAGAATATGTTTTAAGATCAAAAGACACAATCTTGATGTTCCTTAGAACTTGTGTATCTAAGGGTTCAGATATCAACGACCTTTAGTGATTAAGGAATAAATATGGGTGACTAATGTAGGGACGAAGAGAAAAAGAAATTTTCGTTACTGGTTCCTACCGATGTATTTGTGCGATTCCCCCCGAAGGGACCACTAGGGGTTACCAATTCTAAGGTACGAAGGTGACGTCTCCCGTACCCAACCTGTGGACCGATCCCTTGATTTTAAGGTATACGGTGTGTCGTACCGGTTTTTTTAATTTTCATTTGTGAGATTTCCTTACGTTTTCAAAGAAGGCTGAGTCACAACAGGGGAGGGACCGGTTACACCCCGACGGTTAGTTACACGTTAGTTGTCGGGAGGTACAAAGTCGTAGAAGGAAGAAAGAAGTCTCTTAGGGAGTCAGTGTCAGTGTAGACTACGGGGATTTCGTCTGCCCATCTTCATAGCATGCCTATTTCCACGCGGGGAACATGGTCAAACGATGCCGACGATACTGTTTTATGGTCTCTGACCCACAGAACTTGTTGTCTCTCAGTACAAGAGTGACAAGACCTCCAAATACCGAGTTCCAGTTCCACAGACGTCCAGACCGAAGAGGAGTTTGGAGCGAAGCACCGACCGTCCTCCGACGGAAGAGAGACGTAGGCTAACCAACAGGGAGGTAAAAGCACCACGGACATAGGTGGGAAGGAAGGACACTGTGGTCAGTCTAACCTAATCCCGGGTAGGTAAACCGAACCGAAATGGAATCAGTGAAGAAATTCCCGGGATAGAGATTTATATCAGTGTCACACTCCATGACTTCAAGGTTTGAAGTCATTGCATACTTGAGACTCCCTCGTATCGATTAGGACATTGGAGGAATGTAACCAAAGGGTCCGACGACAATACTTAATCGTGTTCGACCCACTGAATCTCCCCCATGGGGTCCATGAGTCGTGGTTCCTTGGGTGACCGGTTGTGTCCTCTACACTCTCTGAACCCAATCTAGGGGCCCAGCCCTTCTAGGGGCCCAGCCCTTCTAGGGGCCCAGCCCTTCTAGGGGACTTCCTCCCGTACCTCTTGATGGGGTCACAAGAACGGACCTGTTAAGGTACGTGTCTCCTCGGACCACCCGATCTCAGGTAGCCCAGTGTTCCTCAGTCTGTGTTGACTTCAGTGACTCGTTCGTACGCCCACTGAATGCTGTCGTCTTTAAATAAGAGAAGGTCCTCTAAGACCTCCGACGTCGGACTTCGAGACTTTCGAGGGCACCTCTCAGAGAGACACGAAGAGAGACCGAAGACCACCAAGGACCTTCGTGCACCACGGGAACCAGATATCGACGTAGTGAAGGGAGGGACGAGGCCCGGGTGGGTCGAAGAGGGACCACACAGAGGTGTTCCCGAAGTGCGTTCCTATGTTCAGAAAACTAAATCCACGCACGCACGGGTTCAGTGAAGTCAAGTCGTATTGGAGTAGAATTGATTAATGTAGACGTTTTTAGGACTACAGTTTATTCTAGTTTAAAACTCCAAGACTCATTTGACCCTAAGACCTCCCTACGAGAAGTTGGGTCACTTGGAGGATTATTTACAAGTTGAAAAGTAGAAATAGAATCAACAGTAGAGAGTGTTAACTCGAAACATAAAAATAAAGGAATAAGACCTTTGTCTTTCTCGTGCACACTTCTCTTCGGACGAACGATTCCGACGAGGACAAAGGAACGGTGTACTCTCCACGGGGAATACTCGGGGTACACCGTTCCTTTGTCCTCGTCAGAATCGTTCGTCCGAACTCCTTGTCTCCAGGTGTCGGATCGTCGGGTCCTTCTTGGTTTAGGACGGTCGTTGACACACTCCAGCGAATCTCTTTCTTGGAGGGACAAGCTCGAAAGTCTACCGACACCAGGGTGGTCACAGGGCTGACGTCGGAACTTCCTCCAAGATGTCGTCTTCTGAGGCGGCGTTGGTGTTTTTGAGTCTATTGAATACGAACTTCGGTGATTTACTACCATTTTAGACACTACGTCGTTATTTATTCTATGGTGCGTATCAATAAATATAACAGTCGACGTCCGAACTTCAGACCATTCCTTCGTAGGTCGACCAACCTAGTCGTATAAGTGAGCATAGGGTCGACGTGCCTCGGTACCTCCCGTTCGGTGGTCGGACACGTAGAAAATATCGACCTCCACCAAAGAAGGAGTGATCTGTGTATCCCCCCAAAGGGTTTACGTCTTTTCGGACAGGATAAGATGAGTCAATTTTTCTTCACGGTAGATGATGTCACTGACGTATCGGTCTTTTGGACAGGTTTAGTACCAGGTCATTCCTTGGTAACAGAGCAAACGAACGTGTGCATACCATCGTGAAAGGGACTCACGGATGTGAACGGATCCGTGAGAGTAGCACGCATTTTGTGAGACTTGAGGACTTTATCCACCCTGGACCCCACTCGACCTCTTCATAAAGAAAACCCGTCGAATACTTAAAAATCCCATGCTAAAATACAGTTTGACACACTTAACAACCTCTCTTAAATTGAAACTAACATTAAAGTACATCGGGGGGTCAAAACTCGATCAACTCCGTTTTGTCCTTTCAAGACTTTATAGTTACACTAAAAGAAAAGGGTACCTTGTGAAAGGTTATCTTTGGAAGAGTTTATCCACAGAAGTTATCGTCAGTTTCTACAGTGTCTAGTTTACCTTTCGGGTCTCGGTGTCACGTGTACACGAGTCATCGAGTCAACACAGACTAAGAAACGCTAGGGTACCTGACGTCGGGTGGTCCGAGGAGACAGGTACCCTAAAAGGTTCGTTCTTATGACCTCACCCAGCGGTAAAGGAGGAGGTCGCGTAGAAGGATTGGGTCCCTAATTTGGGTCCAGAGAACTCAGAGAACGTAACCGTTCACCTAAGAAATGGTGATTCGGTGGACCCTTCGGTGTTATTAGGATGGATTGTCGTTTCAGTGTCCGGCGTCTCGTCTCCTCTTTATTCGTTTCTACGGGACGTCTCCTGTGAATCACCCTCTGTTGAGGCTCACGTACTGGTGGCACCTTTGATCTCTAATGTGGTACCATTTCTTTCCATTTCTTAGACGGACGTTACGTCCTCTGGACCGAAACTAGAGACCCAACCCTGCTAGAGGTCCCCTTCCCTTGTTGATGGGTGAGGACATAAGAACGGACCTCTTAAGGTACCTGTCTCCTCGGCCTACCCGATGTCAGGTACCCCAGTGATCTCACTCTGTGCGGACGCACTGATTGTGAAAATGTCCACTCTGTGAAATTCTTGTTTTACTAGATCGTCACATCTCCGTCTGAGCAACATTTTGGGTGTCCGCTGTCCCTCTTTGTTACCGGTGTCTCTTATGCCCTTAGGGGTGGTCCTCTCATTGGTCACAGAAAGTTTTGGATGAAAGTACCGTAATCTGCCCCCGTGGTCTCGGTACTGTTCTTCTATTGTGTACAAAACACTTTCTACCGTCTTGTACTTGTCCGATTCTGACACTGATGTACCTCCCCCTGCGACACAACTCGGCGGATAACAAAATGCTACACAGTACCTTACAACCTTCGGTTAATAAAAGGGGGAAAGAAATCTTTAGAGAATGATTAAGTTTCACCAGTCTCCTAAACGTTCGCTACTCTCGACATAATAGGTTTTCCTACTTAGGAGACTAAAATAAAACTCCCTTCATACTACACACTCGGTCTGTTTGACACCGCCAGGAGGTTTTCTATTGGGGTGTTCTACTGAAGTGTGAACTCACGTACTCGTTGTCCCCAATGTATTTTACAGGTGTGTTATTCTTAATGAGCAATGCAAGATAAAAACAAGTTACCAATAATCGGAGCACAACGAAAAGAGACGGGAACTCATTGGAGTCATTCAATTAATTATTACTGAAAAAGTTACGTAACAGTAATCATGTGCAGTAATACACTTTGTGGCAGGAAAGAGGGGTCGGCTTCAGAAAAGTTAAAAAGGACGTTTAAGCTTATATGGTCACTATCGTTGTGTTAAGTCTCCTTACTTACCTAGGTGTTTAACGTATCAAGTAACCCCTTTTTAGTACTAACTATCTTTCTTTTAAATAACGAGTGGTTATACATTAAATTGTCACTAAGTACATGTTAAAGAAAGTAATAGAACCGTCCGTTCTAACATCATTCAGACATTAATCACTATAATCAGTCTATGTAAAAAAGTTTTTCTATTCGTACAATATAAACGCGTTTTTATTTTCAATCGATTAAAATCACTCTTTCAACTTGTCAATATCTTAGATCATACAATTCTAAAGTACGTTTATTCGTTAGTAATTCTCTTTACAAAAGATTTACCATCCGACAGTAGAAAGAGAATTCCTGATATTATTGTCATTTCTTTTTTAATCCAACTTCTGTCTAGAGAAAGTGTAAGATAGTACCGGACGAAGGTTCCCCTACCTAGCGATTAGCCGATACTCAAGAGGTACCGTGGCAGAAATGGACCGCAGTGACGAACACTAAGACAAGGAGTCTGACCTCTGTTCGGACAATCCTAAAATAAAGACATCTAGTTTACATATAGGGATTTTGGATATTAATATATACGTCGACAAGTAAATACAGATGAGAAGTTTTACCTTGAAAAGAGTACATGGTTTAACCGGTGGAGTTCATTATGGACTTGAATGAAAGAAATTTCTTGGACGGACAGTCACGTCCTCTGTACTCTCTACACCCAAGTGTGGGACTCTACCCTTCTAGGGGACCTCTTTCTTTCCTGTTGGGTGAGGTCATAAGAACGGACCTCTTAGGGTGTCTTCCTCCTCGGACCGTCTGATGTAAGATATCCCAATGTTTCTCAGTTTGTGTTGATTTCGCTGAGTCGTGTGCCGAAGGAGAACTGACATGATTAAGTACCCGAATCAGTCATTCAAGACGGGTTGTGTATTTCCTCGTGGTAAATGTGACATAGCACTTTCCGACACCCAGGACTAAATCAGTGTTGTTCTGTCATCTCTCATTTGAGTGACGTCCTTCCCTGAGGTAGAATTAATTATAATAGGTATTAAGTTAATAGTGACATAATCAACAACGTACTAAGACCTAAGTACTTCGTACATCCTACTTATAATAACATTCTCATATGACAGGAAGGTCAATAATACTAACATATCAGTTCAGATTTCCGAAGGGACAATAGAGTCTGTCATTCCTTAGGTGGATGTTGCGACTTTTGACTCACACCTAGGGACCCAGTCCTTTTAGGGGGTCTCTTCCCTTACCGATGGGTGCGGTCATAAGAACGGACCTCTTAGGGGACCTGTCTCCTTGGACCACCGACGTCAGACGGCCCAGATTTCCTGAAAACTTTGTTTTAGTGTCGGTTTCACTGGGTACACCACCACACCTGAAAGACACCCGGAAACTTAGGAACACAGATAGTGTTGTAGATTACTTAAATATGGTGTGTGTTTTAGACTTTCATTCTGAGAACGGTTTTCGATAGGGTATTTTATCCTTGATTTTAACATTCCGATATAATCAGGTTTAAAATAAACCACGTCCTTCGTTGATGCCACCCTCCAGGATACTCCGTCACAAGTTGCTCCCCACCTCCCTCTCCTCTTTCGACGACACCCTTCACCGTACACTAAGACCCTTGTCTCTGAAGTCTCTACCTTTATTCCGAATCTGCCCGTCTTCCCTGAACCCTCTCGCGAGGTCGACCCCTGTGTCGACAGGTTACTGTCTCCGTCCCTAAATTTATTTATGTGTCCCCTGTCACTCTCCAATTACTTCTCCTTACGAACGTTTTATTCCGATTTCGTATATATCTTCGCATAAAATCCTTACATTTATTGAGCCCTGTAAACGTGATTTCAGATGACAAGAGTGACTGATGGACGAAGAGTTTCTACGTCTCCTTGTCTGGTAAACCCTTTACCCGAAGATCGACTAAGATTTTAGATATAGGTTTAGATTCCCTTGATCTTATCGGTTCCATTCTTCTTTTTGTTTTAACCTCCTAAATGTGGTGGTTCATAGTTCTGAAGGACAATTCTATGTCTATACTTCACATCGTAAACCGTGTCCTTACCTTCTTATCACTTTACCTAATCGTGTTTCCGGCACCCTTGTCTGGGTGCACGTCCGATGGGTCGTTCTCGCGGTCTTGTCGAGTAATGTGACGCACCATCGCTTTCTTAGTAAGCAAGGCAGTGAGTTAGCACAGACTGAAAACACTGGGGTACCTGATATCGGGGGGTCTGAGGAGCCAGGTACCTCGAAGGGTCCGTTCTTATAACCTTTCCTAACGTCAAAGACAGCGGTTCCCGAGAAGGACCTAGTCCCTAGCTTGGGCGCAGAGGATGTGACCGTCCGTCTAAGAAATGGTAACTCGGTGGTCCCTTCGGGTCAGTTACCTATCGACATATCTTTAAAATTTTTTATACTTAGAAGTAAGACCTAAATATAGTGTGTGTCCTAAACTCTACTTATTGTCTACCAAATTCACGTTACACTCAAAGATTCATTGATTCATTCACTCGTCATGTTAAAGATAATTATTTTTTTACCCGTATTACGAAGTTGTCAGTGGAGTCTTTCTTACAGGTTTACCCGTACTACTTATGTTTACTACGAGTTAAAGTAATCGGTAATATCTTTACGTTTAATTTCATTATCGGTGTCTAGTCCAATCAATTTCGAGTTTGTTACCGGTCATAGTTTACAACGGTTCCCACACCGTATAAACCCCGTAACTATAACGATCCATCCTCGCATTAAACAAAGTTGGTGTATACTCTAATAAACCGTCATAGAGTGTTTTCGATTTGTATAAATGAGAAATTAAGTCATTAAAGTCAGGACCAATATTTGGTTTGTCACTCACAAATAAAGATAATTTTCTGTACATATGTTTCCAAATATTACTTACTATCGACGAAATTACCCGAAAGGGACCACCGAGTCACCATTTCTTGGGTGGACGGTTACATCCTCTGCGTTCGACCTAAGGACCCAACCTTTCTAAGTGACTTCCTCCTTTACCGTTGGGTGAGGTTATAAGAACGGATCCTTTAGGGTACCTGGCTCCTCGGACAACCCAATGTCAGGTACCCCAGCGTTTCTCAGTCTGTGCGGAATCTCTGACGCACGCGTGTGTCGACGAAATTGTCAGGAGTTTATCTTTGGTAGATTTCAAGTGGTCGTCTTTCTATTTGTGCAAACACCCTATAAGTAGATGATCTTCTCAATTATCGACATCCCTTTAAGTTGTCGCACCTACTAAGAGTATCTATGATACGACTGACCTGCTTCAGTCTGTGTTTTCTCGCTTACACCACAGTGGGGTAAACATGCCGTAGGTTTTGTCCCCAATCCTATCGATAATAAAAACCTCCCGTCAACAACTAAACATACTTAATACTGTCTCGGAAGACCCCCTTGATATTTAACAGAAAATAAAAATAAACAAACCATCAACATCTCCGTAAATATATTTAAGTTATAAATCCCAAATATAAATTTTCGAGTTATAAATCCTAAATACGAGAAATAATATTCTTTTAACCCGAAGCGACTATCGAGTCAACCATTTCTTAGGTGGACGTTACTTCCCCTGAGGTCAAGTTAAGGACCCAGCCCTTCTAGACGACCTCTTCCCTATCCGATGGGTGAGGTCATAAGAACCCGAAGGGAACACCGAGTCGACCATCTCTTAGACGGACGATACGACCTCTGGACCCAAACTAGGGGCTTAACCCTTCTAGGGGCCTCTTCCCTTTCCGATGGATGAGATCATAAGACCGGAACTCTTAAGGTACCTGATGATATATTAGGTACCCCAGCGTTTCTCAGCCTGTGCTGACTCCTGACTCGTTGAAATTGAAAGTATTCCTATAATAATAAGTAAATTTCAGTCTTCGGATTGATCTAAAATTCTTCAGAGAATGAAAAATTTTAATGAACAGATGTAAAAAATTTTCTAATAAAAATGTCAAAAGAAACGTAGACAATAGAGAAGGACAGAACTGACCAAAGGAGAAGAATAAGTAGAGAATTAGATAACTAGTTCAGAAGTATTAGAAAACGGAACCAAGGGTTTCTATTTGTGTGTAAATGGTAGTTACAGATAGTGAAGAAAGTTGGGTATTCTATCGTATTATTGTCGAATATAATTACCACTCCATAAGCCGACAAAATGTGTGTAATAGGGTGAATTAAACGTGTTTTTTCGAGTACTTGATCGATAATGATAGTAACGAAATGACCACTTTAAGATTTTCTACTTTATTGAGTTTATTGACCGGAAACTTGGACCTAAATAGTGTAAGGTTTTGAACACAAGAATTTGTGTTACGATAGTCTTTCTAACTCTTGTTCTTTCTCTGACTGAAAGGTTAAAGGGTCCAGTAAAAAAGTATAGTCGTTATGTTCGTCACTTAGTGACCTTGGAATGTCTACCGGTCTGGGTCCAGTCAGTACCGTCTATCCTACACATCTCGTATAGTGTTTAGTTACAAATCTTACTAGGGTCCCCGAGTCCTACCTTCGTATAAGAGATAGTAACGACGATTTAATAATAAGTTTTAACGTAATGAGTAACCAGTGAAAGTAAGTTTGTCATCGGGATTTTTAATTTTTATTATTTTTAAATTTTTTTCCTTATTTTCTTTATCAGAGTTCAATAGTCATCTCACATATTTAAAGTACGTTTTACTTGCTTCTCTGGATAAAATCACAGTCAGATCTTACAGCATACGATAAAACAATGATTTTACATGACCTCAACTCAATTTCTTAGACAACAGCCAAAGAGTAGACGTAAGACTCACAGTAACATCCTTAATATTTTGTAGTAGATTAAATCCACGAATATCTCTCCTAAACTTTCGAAATAGATCGGTAAAAATAAGGAGAAAACTTTAATTACTCGTCTGAAAATAATTTGCCAAAACTAAACGTAAAGGGACTACTAATCACTACAACTCATGAAGTATTATATAGGCTACCGGTAAACATACGGAAGAAACCTTTTTTTTTTACAGATAAATTCAGAAACGGTTCAAAAATTAACCAAAATAAACGAAAGAACGATAACTCAACGAACTCAAGGAAAACGTAAAAACCTAGAATTAAGGAATAGTCGACTACCAAACGTTCCCAACAGAGGGTAAGGTACCAACTATAAAAGCGACGTATAAAAAAGAAACATCTCTTTGAAAAATCAAACTACGTTAGGACAAAATGACAGAAACTACGATAACACTTACCGTAACAAAAGAGATAAAAAGAAGATGTACCCAGTAAAATCACATATCTTTGTTTTGATTCAAAAACACAAAACATAGGAAGTTGAACTGATTGAAGTGAATAATTAAGATTGTCAAAACCTCACCTTAGGAATTCCAAAAGATACATATTTCGGTATAGTAGACGTTTATCAGTCGAAATGAAGAAGGAAACGTTAAACCTACGGAAAATCAAGGAAAAGAAGAAACTAACGAGATCAATCCTGGCGGTCACAATATGACTTCTTTTTAGCACTCTCACCCGTGGGAACAGAACAAGTTGAAAAGGAGTAACTCATATACTACAATCGATACTCGAATATCTACTGGAAGTAATATGACTCCTTGTACAGAAGACATGGATTAAATAACTCCTAAAAATAATACTTTTTTAGAACCGAAAAAAGTTTATAAAAACGACTTGAAAAACTCTCCTAGTATACTAAAATTGGGAAGTTGAATTATTACACCACTTAGTGTGAATAACTAAACGTATATAACTCAGTGAGAACGTAGGATCAAAAACAACCCTTAAAGCGTAGATACAAGCGGTCCTTTGCACCGGACGTAAAAAGGAAGAAAAAGAAACATCACAGGTACAGACCGAAACCTTAACCCTATTACAACTGTAGCGTTTTACTCAAATCGTCGCAATAGAGGTGAAGTCAAAGACTTTCTCAAACTCTTCCTACTCATAATTGAGAAGACATTTACAAACCATCCTAAATGGTCACTTCGGTATAATAAATAGAACTTTTATAAAAACTATTGTTATATTCTTTATATAAAGAATTTAAAAAAATTAAATAAATAAAATTAACCTCCGATTAATGTAACGTTATGACATAACCAAGACGGTGTGTAGTTGTACTTAGGTGGTGCCCACGTGTGCACAAGGGGTAGGACTTGGGGGGAGGGTGGAGGGAGGGGCATGGGAGGGAGACCCAGTAGGATCACGTNTGCACCGGACGTAAAAAGGAAGAAAAAGAAACATCACAGGTACAGACCGAAACCTTAACCCTATTACAACTGTAGCGTTTTACTCAAATCGTCGTAATAGAGGTGAAGTCAAAGACTTTCTCAAACTCTTCCTACTCATAATTGAGAAGACATTTACAAACCATTCTAAATGGTCACTTCGGTATAATAAATAGAACTTTTATAAAAACTATTGTTATATTCTTTATATAAAGAATTTAAAAAAAATTAAATAAATAAAATTAACCTCCGATTAATGTAACGTTATGACATAACCAAGACGGTGTGTAGTTGTACTTAGGTGGTGCCCACGTGTGCACAAGGGGTAGGACTTGGGGGGAGGGTGGAGGGAGGGGCATGGGAGGGAGACCCAGTAGGATCACGTGGTCGGGGTTCGTAGGACATAGCTTGGACCTGACCACTAAGCAAAGAATGTACTATAATATGTACAAAGGTACTGTAAGGGGGTTTAGTAGGGTGGGAGAAGGAGAGAGTGTCTCAGGTTTTCTGATAAGATATGTAGAGACAGAGAAAACGACAGAGTGTATGTCCCAATAGTAATGGTAGAAAGATTTAAGGTATATATACACAATCACATGACATAACCACAAAAAGAAAGACCGAATGAAGTGAGACATATTAGCCGAGGTCAAAGTAGGTGGAGTAATCTTGACTAAGTTTACATAAGAAATATTACCGACTCATTATGAGGTAACACATATACATGATGTCGAAAGAATAGGTAAGTAGACGACTACCTGTAGATCCAACAAAGGTACAGGACCGATAATATTTGTCACGACACTACTTGTAACCCCATGTGCACAGAGAAAGTTAAGACCAAAGGAGTCACACATACGGGTCGTCACCCTAATGACCCAGTATTCACTTTACTTCACAGTGAGTCAGCACAGGCTGAGACACGCTGAGGTACCTGACGTCGGGTGGTCCGAGGAGGCAGGGACCCTAAGAGGTCCGTTCTTGTGACCTCACACAACGGTAAAGGAAGAGGTTACGTACTTTCACCTTTCACTTTTACTTCAGTGAGTCAACACAGGCTGAGAATCCCTGGGGTACCTGACGTCGGATGGTCCGAGGAGGTAGGTACCCTAAAAGGTCCGTTCTCACGACCTCACCATAAAGGTCAAAAAAATTCCTTAGAGGTGTGACAAGAGGTATCACCGACATGATCAAACGTAAGGGTGGTTGTCACATTCTCCCAAGGGAAAAGAGGTGTGGGAGAGGTCGTAAATAACGAACATCTGAAAACCTAGCGACGGTAAGACTGACCGAACTTTACCATGGAGTAACACCAAAACTAAACGCAAAGAAACTATTACTCACTACAACTAGTAGAAAAGTACACAAACAATCGGTAGACATACAGAAGAAACCTCTTTACAGACAAATCAAGAAACTGGGTAAAAAACTAACCCAACAAATAAAAAGACCTCAACTCGACGTCCTCAACGAACATATAAAAAACTCTAATTAAGAAACAGTCAACGAAGTAAACGATAGTAAAAGAGGGTAAGACTTCCGACAGAAAAGTGGAACGAATATCAAAGGAAACAACACGTTTTCGAAAATTAAAATTAATCCAGGTTAAACAAATAAAAACGAAATAAAGGTTATAAGATCCCCCACCCAGTATCTCCTAGGACGACATTACATTCAGTCTCTCACAAAACGGATACAAGAGGAGATCCTCAAAATATCAAAGACTAGAATGTAAATCTAGAAATTAGGTAAAACTCAAATAAAAACACATACCACAATCTTTCACAAGATCAAAGTAAGAAAGTGTTCACCAACTGGTCAAAAGGGTCGTGATGAACAATTTCTCTAACAGAAATTAGGTAACATATAAGAACGGAGGAAACAGTTTCTATTCCAAAGGTATCCACACACCTAAATAGAGACCCGAAAGATAAAACAAGGTGACTAGATATACAGACAGAAAC
>SJYO01012962.1:979842-1022262 GCA_006410555.1 Capra ibex | reverse complement strand
AAATCTAGAAATTAGGTAAAACTCAAATAAAAACACATACCACAATCTTTCACAAGATCAAAGTAAGAAAGTGTTCACCAACTGGTCAAAAGGGTCGTGATGAACAATTTCTCTACCAGAAATTAGGTAACATATAAGAACGGAGGAAACAGTTTCTATTCCACAGGTATCCACACACCTAAATAGAGACCCGAAAGATAAAACAAGGTAACTAGATATACAGACAGAAACACGGTCATGGTATGACAGAACTACTGACACCGAAACATCATCTCGGACTTCAGTCCGTTCAACTAAGGAGGTCAAGGTAAAAAGAAAGAGTTCTAACAAAAACGATAACCTCCAAAATAACATAAAGGTATGTTTAACACTTTAATAAACAAGATCTAGACACTTTTTATGGTAACCATCGAACTATCCCTAACGTAACTTAGATATCTAACGAAACCCATCATATGAGTAAAAGTAATATAACTAAGAAGGTTAGGTACTTGTACCATATAAAGAGGTAGATAATCACAGGAGAAACTAAAGAAAGTGGTCACAAAATATCAAAAGAGATATATCTAGAAATCAAAGAAATCCATCTATATAAGGATTCGTAAAATAAGAAAAGGAACGTTACCACTTACCTTAACAACAGAATTAAAGAGAAAGACAAAAGAGTAACCATCACATATCCTTACGTTCCCTAAAGACACACAACTAAAATATAGTACGTTGAAATGATATAAGTAACTAATCGAGATCATTAAAAGACCACCTCAGAAATCCCAAAAGATACATCTCCTAGTACAATAGAAGTTTGTCACTCTCATAATGAAGAAGAAAAGTTTAAACCTAAGCAAAATAAAGAAAAAGACGAGACTAACGACACCGCTTTTGAAGGTTTTGATACAACTTATC
This sequence comes from Capra ibex, assembly GCA_006410555.1. NCBI lineage: Eukaryota > Metazoa > Chordata > Mammalia > Artiodactyla > Bovidae > Capra > Capra ibex. The sequence continues at coordinate 1,021,356 of SJYO01012962.1, read as the reverse complement.
ATCACCACTTTCACCCGTGGGAACAGAAAAAGGACTGAAATCCCCTTTACGAAAGTTAAAAAGTGGTAACTCCTATTACAAACGACACCAAAACAGTATATATCGAAATAATACAACTTCATACAGTTTATTTATTGGATTGAGATGTAGATTTCGTTGATCTTTTCCTTCTTTACTTCTTGGAGTCCCAATCATCTTCCTTTCTTTAGAATTTTTAATCCCGTCTTTATTTACGTTTTCTTTGTTTTCTCTGGTATCGTTTTTAGTTGTTTCGGTTTTTGACCAAGAAACTTTCCTATTTATTTTAACTGTTTGGTAATCGGTCTGAGTAGTTTTTTGTTTCCCTCTTTTGAGTTTAGTTATTTTAATCTTTACTTTTACCTCTCTAGTGTTGTCTGTTGTATCTTTATGTTTCCTAGTATTCTCTGATGATAGTCATTAATATACGGTTATTTTACCTGTCGAACCTTCTTTACCTATTTAAGAATCTTTTCATGTTGAAGGGTTTTGACTTGGTCCTTCTTTATCTTTTAGAATTGTCTGGGTAGTGTTCGTACCTTCAATATTAGTCTTTAGAAGGTCGTTTGTTTACGGGTCCAGGTCTGTCGAAGTGTCGACTTAAGATGGTTTTTAAATCTCTTCTCGATTGTGAATAGGATGAGTTTGAGAAGGTCTTTATATAAAGTTCTATAATAACGAATAATATGACTATGTTCTCTATTTCTTCTGGGTGTACGTCTTACCTTTTTACTCTCGGGGTTGAACGTATTTTTATACTGTTATGTCTGATGTTCAAATATACTATCTGTTGAACGTATCTTCCTGTTTTATTAGTTAAGATCTATCTCATTTACACTCACTATTTGGTACTTTTAAAATACGAAATAGCATATTCATTAAATATTAAATTTTTATATGTTTGGGTGTCTCGTATCACCTTTACTACCGTTTAAAAAGACATAATTTACTCCTCATAGATACGTAGGTTTCTAGAATGTCTATTTCACACGTCTGTACTACCTCTTAGGAATTTGACCCTCTGTCATGTACGTTTTAATATTGACTAATTCTTGACCTGGACTTTATATATTTCTTGAAGAAGTTCAGTTGTTAGGTTTCTGTTTATTGAAGTGTCTTTTCTTGTGTCTTTTCCCGTTTACAATGAATATCCGAACACTTTAACGGTCAACGTTGTTTATAGTCTATAACAAAATGTAAATTGTTTTATTGTCCATTTTAAACTGTCAATGTTCACATTGACTACTACCCATCCTTGGACCCGAAAATATAGTGCAAACCCCTCATATTTTAAAATGTTAGTGAAACCTTTTGTTAAACCGTAATAGATCATTTCAACTTCTACAGAGTTTGGGTACTGAGTCGTCAAGACAACGACCCGAATCTCGTTAAGAACATATTCTCAAGGGTTTCGACGTCTACCTGTCGTCATAAAGACGGTTATCAAGGATTCATTTCCATTGAGTGTATAACAAGTAATATCTTACTTACTTAACACCTGTTGTATATGTTCCAGGACTACATCTTGTCATTTTAATCCACGTCGGTGTGACTTATGGTACCGACCGAGATACCTTTTGTCATAGCTTACTTTTATATTCATCTTCCTATGGATACTACAATGAGTTAAATATATTTAAAGTTTTGGTATGTTTTGATTTGTTGTGAAACAAGCCCCCCCCTTTGTACTACTTTTTGTCAAAGATTTTAGAGTCTTTATTGATTTTGTTTTAAGTACCACCGCTAATGGAGACTCCCCCCTTCCTCACCTACGTAAGACCTCATGTTCCTCCCATTGATTAATGACCCTCGTAAAAGAAAGAATTTGTTCCACTTTCCTTGTGTTTTTAATCCGTGTACAAAGTATTTATACAAAATGGTGAGTTGTAGATTGTTTTACAAAAACTACAAGAATATCTTATTTAAAAAAAATTACCTTCTTTCAACATTTGGAGTCAAACTTTCCTTAAAATAGGGTTCCCCTCTTTATTAGTACATCGTCAACTGTGGTGTAGTATAGGATCTATTTAAAAAATTTACTACCTTTTCGTTTTATCATAAAACCCGTCTTTTACGATCCATTGAGGTCGCCTTTTTAAGGTCAACTGGATAAAGAGGTATCCTTATAGGTCCTAACTTTATGAGATCTTATTATGCATGTTTCATGACTCATTTTTTATTGTACGAAGTTTTTATAATATATGTTTGTTCCAAATTATGGAAACTTCACTTTCACTTGTAGCAAAACAACACAGGTTTAAAAAACACTGGGGTACCTCAGGTACCTTAAGAGGTCCGGTCTTATGACCTCACCCATCGGAAAGGGAAGAGGTACCCTAGAAGGGTTGCGTCTCTGACTTGAGTCCAGAGGTCGTAACGTCCACCTAAGAAATGGTCGACTCGGTGTTCCCTTCGGGTTCTTATACCCTCACCCATCGGATAGGGAAGAGGTCCCCTAGAAGGGGCGGGCCCTTGACCTGACGTCAGAGGACGTAACGTCCACCTAAGAAATGGTCGACTCGATAGTCCCCAAGTCAAGTCAGCGAGTCAGTACAGGCTGAGAAACGCTGGGGTACTTGACGTCGTGCGGTCCGGAGGGACAGGTAGTGGTTGAGGGTCTCAAGTGGGTTTGAGTACAGACAGTTCAGTCACTACGGTAGGTCGGTAGAGTAGGACCCAGTAGGGGAAGAGGAGGACGGGGGTTAGGAAGGGTCGTAGTCTCAGAAAAGGTTACTCAGTTGAGAAGTGTTCTCCACCGGTTTCATGACCTCAAAGTCGAAATCGTAGTAGGGAAGGTTTCTTTAGGGTCCCGAGTGGAGGAAGTCTTACCTGACCAACCTAGAGGAACGTCAGGTTCCCTGAGAGTTCTTAGAAGAGGTTGTGGTGTCAAGTTTTCGTAGTTAAGAAGTCACAAGTCGAAAGAAGTGTCAGGTTGAGAGTGTAGGTATGTACTGGTGACCTTTTTGGTATCCGAACTGATCTACCTGGAAACAACTGTTTCATTACAGAGACGAAAAGTTATTCGACAGATCCAACCAGTATTGAAAGGAAGATTCCTCATTCGTAGAAAATTAAAGTACCCCCGTTAGTGGTAGACGTCACTAAAACCTCGGGGGCCTTTATCAGACTGTGACAAAGGGGTAGATAAAGGGTACTACACTACCCTGGTCTACGGTACTAGAATCAAAAGAATGGAAATTACATTTCTTGTTTCGATATAAAACTCAATTTGTTCTTGGACATCTTAGATTAAAAATACTTGTAACGGATTTTGATAGTGAACTACTACTATAGGTCGGTAAGTACCACACTAAGTTTTCTGACGTTCTTAACTGTTCAAACCCCCCTTCTTCTGTTCATAAATCATGATTCAAGAAAATTTATACTTCCATTCTTCTTTATTGAGACACTTTACACAATGTTATATTTGCACTGTATGGAATTATATTTTTTATTGTTTTAATTCTCTAAACCCCTTTAACTCTCATTTTGACTTTTCCATTTTTAAAAATTGTGAAACTCCCCCTTAAACACAGATTTTAAGTTTATACATGAATATTCACCATTAAGGTCGACGTTACAAACAGTATTAGTAAAAGTAATGGAATCATCTTAAAGAATCCTTTAATAGAAGACACATTTTTCAAACAGTCTTCAAAATCAAAGAAGACGAAATAAAGTGTTACGAAAATAATGATATTTAGAGTACTTTAGTTCAAGTCCAAAATACTTGATTCTGTAGAAATTCCACAGTAACGTCACAAAAATGTCTTATAAAGGATTAAGAAAAAGATAGACGTATATGTATCTGGATAGAACTTTGTGACACATGATACATTCCATGCAGAAAAGACTTACTACCCTAAACGATCAAAAAGAAAGAGACAAAAATGAGATCGAGATAATTCATTATAAAAATTTTCACCTTTAGAGAAATGTATTCGTTATCAGTGTGAAATATTTCTCGTATGTTAAACTGGGTTATTGAGAAAATCCTTAGATAATATCTCAAGAAGTGACTTGTGTTAAAACTATTCTTTAGGGTTTTCAACTGAACACAGACCACTCCGGTCGGGACGGACAAGGTGGTAATTGGGACAGCAGAATTGTGCATAGGATTGTACTTCGTTTTATGTGGAAATCTTTCCCCCCTATATACTCTTTATTAATGCACGTAAAGGATCATCTTACCAATCGTAGATGAGTTGTTCTTTACGCACGAAAGATCCATAAACAGGAGTAAGGATAAGATGGGGGACATTTCAGATCATATGGGAAGTAGTGAAGGATAAAGTAGGACAGAGACTAAGTGTGTTTTGAAAAGTGAGACATGAGTTGTTGAGTATCATTTGAGTAGTCGTTGTAGATAAAGGAGGTAGAGAGGTGACTTTCAAGAACTATACTACCTTTGGACAAAAAAGGATCTCTATATCAATCAGAACACACTCACGAGAGAGCGAGTCAGCATAGACTGGGAAACGGTGTTGGGGTACCTGTATCGGGCGGTCCGAGGAGACAAGTACCTCAAAAGGTCTGTTCACCCAACGGTCAAGGAAGAGGTTCCTCAGAAGGGTTGGGTCCCTAGTTTGGGCTCCGAGAACATAGAAGATGTAACCGTCCGTTTTAGGAATTATGACGTGAGAGTTTATTATCACGAAAAGAGAGTCTGTGTAGGATGTGGTGCGAAGGACCCACCCCGTGGGTTGACTGTAAAGATCTAGTAAGGTATTTGTTGTTCAAGGGAACTTCGGTCACCTTAGTCTAAATAAGTGAAATGGAAATTAGAACTAAGTTAATAAATTTGGAACTAATTTTTACCTTGTGTGTCTAATTTTTAGTTCAACTCCATGATGAAGTATGAATAATCTTACCAATAATATTTTTCATTTACATTTAACTGTTTATAATCACTCTTACACCTTTTTAACCTGGAGAACCCGTGGCTGACTACTACCCTTACACTTGTGCTAGGTCGTTAAAGTGAAGACTGACATATGGGTTTTTTCACTTTCTTCTCTGGGTCTGTCTATAAACACGTAGATACAATTTTTATCGTAAGTCAAGTCAAGTCAAGTCAAGTCAGCGAGTCAGTACAGGTTGACAAACGCTGGGATACTTAGTGTCGTACGGTCTGGAGGGACAGGTAGTGGTTGAGGGCCTCAAGTGAGTCTGAGTGTAGGTAGCTCAGTCACTACGGTAGGTCGGTAGAGTAGGAGACAGCAGGGGAAGAGGAGGACGGGGGTTAGGGAGGGTCGTAGTCTCAGAAAAGGTTACTCAGTCGAGAAACGTACTCCACCGGTTTCATGACCTCAAAGTTGGAATCGTAGTCAGGAAGGTTTCTTGTGGGTCCTGACTAGAGGAAATCTTACCTGACCAACCTAGAGGAACGTCAGGTTCCCTGAGAGTTCTCAGAAGAGGTCGTGGTGTCAAGTTTTCGTAGTTAAGAAGTCACAAGTCGAAAGAAGTGTCAGGTTGAGAGTGTAGGTATGTACTGGTGTCCTTTTTGGTATCGGAACTGATCTGTCTGGAAACTACCGTTTCATTACAGAGACGAAAAGTTATACGACAGATGCAACCAGTATTGAAAGGAAGGTTCCTCATTCGTAGAAAATTAAAGTACCGATGTTAGTGGTAGAAGTCACTAAAACTTCGGGGGGTTTTATTTCAGACTGTGACAAAGGTGACAAAGGGCTAGATAAAGGGTACTTCACTACCCTGGTCTACGGTACTAGAAGCAAAAGACTTACAACTCGAAATTCGGTTGAAAAAGTGAGAGGAGAAAGTGAAAGTAGTTCTCCGAAGAAAAATTTCAAGGAGAAGTAAAAGACGGTATTCCCACCACAGTAGACGTACAGACTCCAATAACTATAAAGAGGACCGTTAGAATTAAGGTCGAACACGAAGAAGGTCGGGTCTCAAAGAGTACTACATGAGACGTATCTTCAATTTATTCGTCCCACTGTTATATGTCGGAACTACATGAGGAAAAGGATAAACCTTGGTCAATCAACAAGCTACAAGTCAAGATTAACAACGAAGGACTGGACGTATATCCAAAGAGTTCTCCGTCCAGTCCACCAGACCATACGGGTAGAGAAAGTCTTAAAAGGTGTCAAATAACACTAGATGTGTCAGTTTCCGAAACCGTATCAGTTATTTCATCTTTATCTACAAAAAGACTTTGAGAGAACGAAAGAGGTACTAGGTCGCCTACAACCGTTAAATTAGAGACCAAAAGACGGAAAAGATTTTGGTCGAACTTGTAGACCTTCAAGTGCCAAGTGCATAACGACTTCGGACCGAACCTCTTAAAACTCGTAAGGAAATGATCACACACTCTACTCACGTTAACACGCCATCAAGCTCGTAAGAAACCGTAACGGAAAGAAACCCTAACCTTACTTTTGACTGGAAAAGGTCAGGACACCGGTGACGACTCAAAAGGTTTAAACGACCGTATAACTCACATCGTGAAAGTGTCGTAGTAGAAAGTCCTAAACTTTCTCGAGTTGACCTTAAGGTAGTGGAGGTGAGTATTGGTTTTCCATTTTTTATTCGGTTGACGGGTAGTCTTCTACTCACCTCTTTGTCTTAAGTCATGTATGGATGTCACCGTGTGGTAAGTAGGGATTTTTCCTTGCGTCACGACTGTGTACGGGCTCGGATCTACTGGGACCTCCTGCAGCACATTCACTCTATTCGATGTGTGCCCTCTTTTTTATAACATATTAAAACGAAAGTCCTCCATGTATCTCATTAGTTCAGTTATGTCTGTCTTTGATCTTCTCACCGATGGTCGTAGATCTCCCTCCCTTCCTACTCCTCAATCTGGAATGAGTCATGTCTCAAAGGCAGACCTTCAAATCTTAGATCGGACCTTCTCTTTAATCAATGTTTCCACCTAGGACTGTAAGAGGACCGTAAAAATACGAAGTATATACTCGAGGAAACAAAAGACTTCTTTCCTAGAAACAACGGGGTATTATCCGGGAAGGAATCGGACAAAATAATCATCTCATACAGAAATATTCTAACATTAATATATCGTATTTGGTGGTGTCGAAGATACATGTAACTGGGTTTTAATGACTTACATATCTTAAACCTCTATGTGACTCATCTGAACCTTTGAAGAGAGAAAACTTGATCATTTAAAAACACGTTCGAATTTGATTAAGATCTTATATCGAAATAAAAAAAGAGTCTACTCCCGTAGAAGAGATTCATCGAGTACAAAAGGATAAAATTTTAATACAAAATTTTATAACACCAACACTAGGACAGGAGACGACTAAACACTCGAAAACCCCACTTATTATGTCGTCCCTCTACGAAAAATTTCTTTTGTTACTAATAAATTCTTTCCACAAAATTACGTCTCAATGTTATAATAAAATGTTGTAATTAATAAAGAAACACTCTCAAAGAAATATACGTGAGAGACGTATATATCGATACATGTATATTGATATATATTAGTATATACAAATTTTAATATTACGGGACTTTTCAGAACGGTACAAAGGGATGTACTAGAGATAAACACCAAAAGATTCTTTTTTTAAAATTAGTTTAGTCTGTCAAAAAAAAGACGGATTGGTATACGAATAGGGACAACCTTTATTACTTACGTCACCCTTGGGTGACTATAGGTAGATTGTTTTTATAAAATCAGTTAAAAGAGAAACCTTGGTCCGTTTCAATTTTTACGTAACATCTACCGAGCCTCACATAATAATCCATAAAATTACGACAGACTGAAAGACTTTGAGGTTTGTGAAAATTACTAATTTTGGTAAATTTTATTATTATCCGAAATACCATTTTTACTGACTTATCAATGATAAACCTTTGTCTTTAAAAATTGGTTTTCTCCTAGATTCTAAGACTTTTATTAATCATCGAGTAATAAACCTAATTTAACGACTCAAATCAAAAAGTAAATACAAATCGTTTTGGTGTAAATGGTCGAGAATCCCATCAGAACCATTTACTCATGTGAGGGACGTTAGTGCGAAGGTTTTACTATTGTACGGTCACCTCGATATTTACCCATTTCTAATGTTCCGAATTATTACGATAATTGATTCTGTCAGAGTTATTATTATTCCACACGAGGGTAGAAATTTCACCATAGAAACTCAATTTTACAGGAATGGTCACCGAGTTCATGATCAAGTTATATTTCCACAATAAACCTTGAACTACGACTAATCGCAGTGACTAAGTTACCCGTACTTAAACTCGTTAAGTACCAATCTATTGTAGTGACTGAGTTACCAATCCATCGTAGTGACTGAGTTACCCGCACTTAAACACGTTTGAGACCCTATCACCCCCTGTCTCCTCGGACCACACGACGTCAGGTACCCCAGTGTCTCAGTCTGTGCTGAATTGTTCACTTGTTGACTTAATCGTTTCATACTGAGGTCATTTTCGGTGAACCGAGAAACGTCGGGGTACCGGTCTTAGTTGGATACGACGTCGTAGTGTAGGGATTTAGCTTGCACCCGTTTCTGTCGATTGTCCTCATTCAGTCACGACGACAGGTCTCGGACCCCAATGAGACGAGCTCCCCAAAAGACAGTGGAATGTGCTTCGTGTTGTAGACATCAACACATATTTTTCAGGAGACTAAGATTGGGTCTTTTTTTACGTTTTATACTGGTCCGGATTGTGTCAATCCGAAGGGAATTCCGAGTCACCATTTCTTAGACGGACAGGTACGTCCTATCCGTTCAATCTGGGGGACTCAACCCTACTAGAGGACCTCCTCCCGTACGTCGGGGGAGGTCCTAAGAACGGAGCTCTTAGGGTACTTGTCTTCTCGGACCGTCTGATGCTAGGTACCCCAGTGTTTTCGACCTGTGCTCACACACTGATTTGTTGTGGAGTCAATATCAGAAATGTGATTGGAGTACTCCACACACACACACTCGGTGAGTCAGGACAGACTGAGAAACGCTGGGGTACCTGACATCGGGCGGTCCGAGGAGACGGGTACCCTAAGAGGTCCGTTCTTGTGACCTCGTCCAGCGGTACAGGGAGAGGTCCCCTAGAAGGACTAGGTCTCTTCTCGAAATAATAAGGGTCAAATCCGTACTCCTGTGACTAGTAGTGTAATGATTTGACCGGTTTAATAACCCTAAAGTAAAATAAAAATTAAAGAAATAAAAATTAACCTCCGATTAACGAAATGTTGTAACACGACCGAAGACGGTGGGTAGTCGTGTTTGGTCGGTATCCGTACGTATACGAGGGAGGAAGATCTTGGAAGGAGGGTGGAGGGTGGGGTAGGGAACGGAAATCCAACAGTGTCTCGGGTCCCAAACCCGAGGGACGTAACGTATCGTTCAAGCGTGACCGGGAGATAAAACGTATACCATTAGACGTACAAAGTTACAATGAGAGAGTTAAATAGGGTGACGGAGGAAGGGGGTGACGTGGGTGTTCGGACAAGAGACAGACGTAAATTGACCTTAACGAACTGAGGTCACAGAGGATAGAAGGGTGAATTGGTAAGACAGGAAGAATTTTATAAATCTAAAGGTTTGTTTCGTCTAGATAGGAGAGATACGGAGTTTCTGTCGTACAATCACCCACTAAACTACCAGACCAAAGCGAGGTCACCAAGGATTCCCGACTCTAACGGTGCGCTTACTCGTCCAACCGAACATCCGAGTCATCCTTCCAGGGAGACTCGTCCACTTGTCGGACACTCTTCTCGTCTCTGTCCGAGGAACGACACTACTACACTACACAATAAAGTCCCGTTTAAATACGGAGAGGGTCCCTCGGAAGATCTCATTATTACAGACTGTTTACCGTTAGGACGATATAGATCCGAGGGGTTTATCGAGATGGACTTAAGTAAAACACACACTTAGTGTCGCGATCCCAATTTTTTCTTAGAGCATCTACCTCGAAACAAGAATGAATAATTCGTATCTTTCTTTTTTTTTTACACTACTAAACAATTGTAGAAAGTTAGTAATACGTGAAAGGGGGTTCATAAGTAAAAGAACGTACACCTAAAATCCTAGGACCTGATGGGAATATAATTTTTTTTTTTTTCACGTAATATTTTCAAAAATACTGGTCCAGCACGTTTATTGGTATCATATAGTTTCATTATAGATAAGTAAAGAACGCAAAAATTTGTAACGAACACTCAAATAAAAAGAAATTAAGTCCCCCTATCTAAATCAACGACACCATATACATGTTAATAATTATTGTGTAGAACATGAAAATATAAGAGGTCCCAGGAGCAAGTACCAGAAACAAGAGAGACATTTGTCTTACAAGGGGTGAACGATGTCTAAAAATTATGATTTAGGTTCCTAAATTAGGTGATTGACTTTACAGAGGTACTTTTACTAGTAAAACAGGAAAGAAAAGAATAATATCCGTTTGAGTTTATACCTTAATTCTTTCTCAGTTAATCTCATTTTGAGAAAAGTGGAAGAGAGTCGTAACAAGAAACTTATCGAAAAGTCTTCTCTCCAGTAATTTTCAGAGTAATCAGTCCGTTGTGTGTAAATAGAGGGATGTGAGGGTTTACTAAGATATAGTGTGTAAGAAAGATATCAAGCTTATTATCGTCACCAAATATTCACTAGTGAGTGACCAGAACTGAATAATTTTTGGATTTGTTCATAGACATCTTCTTTTGGAAAAGGTTTCTCTCGTAGTGTCAAAAGGAACGTCATATACCCCTTCAGCCTCACAACAACTCTTATATGGTGAAACAGTGACAAGTAAGAATCTTTCTGAGTGACAGGACCACTTTCAGTCTAGAAGAAGACACGAACGAACGACCTAAAACTCCTCTGACCCCAGTAAAAACCGTAGATAAATTTATTAATAAATGTTTTCGTCACCATCTCTTTGACGGACGTTACGTCCTCTGCGTTCTCTACGTCGAAGCTAGGGACCCAACCCTTCTTGTCGACCTTGTCCTTTCCCGTTGGGTGAGGTAAGAACGGACCTCCGGAGCCACCTGTCTCCTCAGACCACCCAGTGTCAGGTGCCCCAGCGCCTCTCAGCCTGTACTGACTCGGTCACGCGTGCGCACGTGTGTGGGTGTGGGTGCTCGTTCATCCCAAAGAAGGAGTACTTTCATCAACGATAAATCACAGTGACTTTTCAAGTGTCTCTTCCTAAGACAAAACAACCGGTACAACGTAAACAAGAAAGTCTTAGCGTTTCTTTCGTAGACTAGTGATGAAATTTACTATCCTATATTACATAACCCGAAAAGTCCACCGTGACCACCATTTCTTGGGTGAACGGTTACGTCCCCCACATTCTCTACCCGAGTCAGGGACCCAGCCCTTCTAGAGGACCTCCTCCCGTACCGTCGGGTGAGGTCGCAAGAACGGACCTCTTGGGGTACCTGTCTCCTCGGACCGGCCGCTCCCAGGTACCCCAGTGTTTCCCAGTCTGTGCTGACTTTGCTGGATCGTGCGTACGTGTGTACATTACATAAAGGTAGAAGAGTATTTAGAAAACAATCACCTCCTAAGAAACGGGGATCCGTTTTTGTGATTGCATTTAAGCTTCCCTGTATCTATTATTTATCTACTATGCATCTATCTGTCAATAATCCCAAGATATCATAACTTTCCTACCTGTGACGGGAGACCTCCGGTGTTTATCTTTGGTGTTTGGTTCACTGAGAGGGTAGATTGTCGTATAAATTATGACGTTCAAACTTTAGTTTGACATAGAGAATTGAAACGTTAGTTCTTATAGGTTCCGTCATGTTGGTCATGCCGTTTCAATTCGACTTAGACTTAAAGTGGAACAATGTGCCTAAAAATGTTCCACTACTTGAGAAAGGGATATTAAACGAGTCATACAGAGAGGGTCAATGGTTCTTCGTGGCTCTCTTCACTCTTTCTTTATTCCCTCCCACTCCGACTGTTTTTCGTTTAATTAGAAAACCAGACGGGTTGGAGATAAACTTTATATATACATATATATATACTGAAACATGAACGAAAGACAAAAGAACGTATTCTATGTACGGTTCAAACACTTCACTTTTTACACCATTTTTTTTTTTTTATCTACTTTTACCCTTTTTTTAGACACTTATATTTTTATCTTTATATAAGAAAGATATATTCCTGTCGAGAAGAGAATACTTTCAATTTTGTGGTGTTACCTTCTCTTATCGAAAACTACGGAGAATGAATTGTCATACATATGTATACTATAGTCAGCACGTTATACTCTGTATCTAATCTCATTAGAGGGTTTACGTTTTCGAAGGTAAAATTTATCAGTCTNCTTTTTACACCATTTTTTTTTTTTATCTACTTTTACCCTTTTTTAGACACTTATATTTTTATCTTTATATAAGAAAGATATATTCCTGTCGAGAAGAGAATACTTTCAATTTTGTGGTGTTACCTTCTCTTATCGAAAACTACGGAGAATGAATTGTCATACATATGTATACTATAGTCAGCACGTTATACTCTGTATCTAATCTCATTAGAGGGTTTACGTTTTCGAAGGTAAAATTTATCAGTCTTCCGACGTTCTTTATTGGTATCCCTGAGTCTATGAACCTTTTCAGAGAAGGATCTTCTTGAGCGGAGAGAATTTTAATAGTTAAAAACACTGGGAAGTTCCTAGTAAATTTTAAAGTTTAGGTTCTTTTCGGAAAGAGATGAAGTCAAGTAAAATCCTTGAATGATAAATAAAGTGAGGGATCTTTAAGAGTGTGACAAGATGTCACGAATTTTGTGGTGGATATAGTGTTAAAAATTTTTTTATATCTGTTAGTTACAATAAGAGTATTACAAGAAGATTTTATCCCAATAAACAGAATAAAACATCCATTCTATCACTCTTAGTAAATCCAATGAATTGAGTAAAGAAATGGTCTTGTACCAAATCAGACCTAATTTATTTTTTACATACTGAAGTTTTAACGAAGAAAAAGATAATATGATGTAAATTCTCCCTTTTTTTTGTTATAAATTTATCCAAGTTTTATACTTTGTAAACTTTCTCGACCCTCAAGTCTTATTCAACCTATATCAGTGTGACTATTTGTCACATGGCTTATTATGAAATCATAAGATTATTTAGTTTCTATTTTCCTTCCCTCTTTCGTCTTTCTTATCTCCTTTTCTCCCTTCCGTCACCCCCCACTTCTTTCTTTCGCGTCTCGTAAGACGAGTCAGGGTGTACAACATAGAACACGCAAAGTAAACAGTCTTCCTTGTCGTATTTACATCCTAAAGTCTACACTACTGACGTATCCGTAAAGACCTTATCGTTTGAGTCCAGGTCTTTTTTCTCGTGACACCCTCTCATTTTCTTAGGCTCCACTGCTTCTCGGTGGCCCCGTATCGACACCAACCAGTCTTCGTTATCAACTGATATGTTTCCGTAAATTACTCTTTTTTTTATCTTATGAGATAATTTCCCGTGTAAAAATTTTGGTAAAAGGTAGACACAAGGACCTTTACACTCAAGTTAGTTACTTATTAAGTAGGTTTCGTCTATTTCCTTTTTACGTCCTCCATAAGTGAACCGGTTCTATACCTCCTGTCAGTTGACCAATGTCGAAGTCATCGGGACCGTAGTTCCAAATTAACTTGGTTTTTCGTTAAAACTTTAAAGTTTTCTTTTACTAAAGAACATACTTTAGACATTTTTAACCTATTTACGAAAACTTCTGTATTTTGATTTAACTCCCATTTTACCCGAATACTTAAGTTTGGAATTTCCAATAGCTAAAATAGGGATGGATCAAATCAATTCAGTTCAGTAGTCAAAGAAAGGTGGGACGAAGTAAAAGAAGCGAAAATATAAGTATACAGTGTTTAAGTTTTACGTCTATGATAGCGTCTTACATCTCGTACTTTTTATCTTTATAAAGCCAAGGTTGACCTTCGGTACTATAAGACACCACCAAATTAGGGATTTAATATAGGCTGAAAACGATGGGGTACCTGACATCGGACGGTCCGAGGAGACAGACACCCTAAAAGGTCCGTTCTTATGACCTCATCCAACGGTAAGGGAAGAGGTCCCCTCAGAAGGACTGGGTCCCTAACTTGGGTCCAGAGGACGTGACGTCCGTCTAAGAAATGGTTGACTCGATGGTCCCTTAAGGGGTTTAGATTTCGTGACAGGGGCCGACCGGAGTTTGGCGGTTAGAAAATCAATTGGGTAACGCAGTATCTCTGTTATTAACCCTGGTAGAAACTCCTTTTGAAGAAATAGTATAAAATACAGAAAATATCGAAATTTTTAGGAGTATTTGTGACACTGAACTTTGTTATCGATATGAAAGAGTGACCCATACGCGAAAAAAGACTCAGTCGATCTTTTCAGGAAGTCGACTAGAGTCGACCTGAGAGAGTAAGTGGGACCAACTTAAGTGGTTCGAAGGACCAACTCTCTCGGATCAACCAGTTTCACCTACACACACAAGTTTTTTTGATCTGACACCCACAAGTCAGAATTGATTCTGACCGACTGACAATCGCTGGGGTACCTGACATCGGACGGTCCGAGGAGACAGGTACCTTAAAATGTCCGTTTATCTCCAACGGTAAAGGATGAGGTCCTCTAGAAGGGTGGGGTTCCTAGTTCGGGCGCAGAGACACAGAGGTCGTGACCGTCTGTCTAAGAAGTTGTGACACAACGGACCCGAACAGAAATAAGGTGAACTAGAGAATCGGGGGGCGTCCAATTGAGTTCGAACCTGTGTCCTACCAGAGTCACAGGGTTCCCACTCTGCGTATGTCTTCACAGTACTCCAGTCTGAGTCTTAAACGTCAAAGGAAAGGTAGTAAAGAACATCAGTTTAGTTCAATGTACCCTACGGGGATACCTTCCCCGTCTCTTTCTCTCAGATGGAGGACTTCTTTCCTTTCCAATCCACGCGTAAAAACGCGAGTTGGAGGAAACTCCTTGAGGGTAAGTACTTCCATGTTGGTACTCTACTTTCAATTAGGTATTGAATCCTATGTCTAAGTCAGGGGTCTGTGGAGACTCGAGTTTCAAAGATCGAGCGACGAGAGAAAGAAGGGAGTCACCATCACTCTAAGAAAAAGTCTTCGAACCTCTAGGGGTGCCCCTACGGTCGACCCTGAAGGGATAACCGAGTCGCCCATTTCTTGGGGGACGGATGCTCCCTCTATGTCCTTTGTGTCCAAGCTTGAGACACAGCCGGGGGTCTCATCCTTCACCTTGGGGTGAGGGCATAAGAACGGACTTTTAAGTAACCTGTCTCCTCGGACCTTCCGGTGTCAGGTATCCCGGTGTTTGTCAGTCTGTGTTGACTCGTGCACACGTGTGTGTGTGTGTGTGTGTGTGTCCTACAGTCGATACTTTGACTACGGTACCCTGTCAAATTAAAGGAAGATATGTATAGCACCACAAGAAAAAAATTGCAAAGAGTGACACAGAGATAGGTAAGAAACTTATAACCGTTTTCGTTCCAGAGACAGGAACGATGAGGAAAAGAGAAACGCAAAAGACTTGCCGATGTCCGTGGGGTGTCGAAGGGGGAGCAACGGACATGAGGACGGCAACCGAGAGTGACGTGTCGAGAATAGAAACTGAGAGTAACACTGATGGTATTTCTGGAAGAGTTTACGAACCTTATTGGTGTAGTTGATATTGAAAATTGTTAGAAACAGAAAGAGATTCTAAAAGTTCTATCTCTAGTTTGAAAACCTTGAGTTCCTATAAATACGAGATTAGACAAAAAAAAAAAAATGAATTTAAGGGGTTTAGTAGAGACGATTTGGGTGTATACAGTAATAAAAATTCATGAATTGTAAAAACGTCATAGGAAACGAGAGAGTACTAAATTTTTATTAAACGACGAAGGAGTTTACAAAAAGATAGTGTAGAAAGATTGGTTAAATAGAGAATGAGTAGGATTAGTTCTAAGGTGTACGAAGTCAGTAACGGTCCTTCTAGTAACCTACGAAGAAACACAATTTATGGTTATACCCCCGAGGTACTTGAGACACGAGTAGCCTATATTGTGTGCTGTTAGACAATATCTCACGACTGATAAACAAGTGGGAGACAGAGAACGGACTCGTACAGTCGACCCTCTTCCTAAGAACTATAAACAAAAACACAGAAATGATGACTGGTAACATGGAACCATGTATTATATCGTCAGTTGTCTGCAAACTTTATTAATCCGCCCTCGGTAGATCCCTTTTCTGTCAACTATGTAGTCAATGAATTATGAGATTGTCACGACAGATTGTCCATTGATGTTTTGGGATCACCACCCTTCGTAATGGTGAAGAAAGACAAGAAACAGATACATAGTTGGTCGCCAAGGGGACTATACTTGTCTACACCGACTAAAACTCACGAGAACGAGTCCATGAACGATCAAACATCTGACCGACCGACTCTTATGAGTCGAGAGGAGTCACGCCAGAGATTGGGAAGGTGACTGATCAGACCGAAATTATGAGACCCTTCTACGTTCGTAGGTAATTTAAAGGATCCGAATCTTGACCGTTTATGGAGAAGACGAAGTAAGATAACCAGTTTCGTTCAGCATTCTGACATGGTTAAGTTTCACGCCTCTTGATGCGAGATGGGGAACGAGTCCTCTCGTCGTTTGACTGTGAAGTTCCTCGTACCACTATCACTCCGGTAATTGCCCCGATAGCTCCGTTCGTTACGGTTTGTCCTTTTCCTCCTGGAGTTCCGACACATAACAGTGGGACGAATAAATTGAAGATACGTCTCATGTAGTACTCTTCGTGACCCGACCTTCTTCGTGTTCGTCCTTAGTTCTAACGTCCCTCCTTATAGTTATTAGAGTCTATACGTCTACTGTGGTGGGAATACCGTCTTTCACTTCTCCTTGAGTTTTCGGAGACTACTTTCACTTTCTCCTCTCACTTTTTCAACCGAAATTCGAGTTGTAAGTCTTTTACTTCTAGTACCGTAGACCAGGGTAGTGAAGTACCCTTTATCTACCCCTTTGTCGCCTTTGTCATAGTCTGAAATAAAACCCCCCGAGGTTTTAGTGACGTCTACCACTAACGTCGGTACTTTAATTTTCTAAGAATGAAGAACCTTCCTTTCAATACTGGTTGATCTATCGTATAAGTTTTCATCTCTGTAATGAAACGGTTGTTTCCAGACAGATCAGTTCCGATACCAAAAGGGTATCGTGACAATCTCATAATTCATTGACTATATGGTTGACAGAAAAGGGATCTACCGAGGGTGGATTAATAAAGTTTGTAGACAACTGACGATATAATACATGGTTCCATGTTAGCAGTACATACCTACACTCTCAACCTGACGCTTCTTTGGACTCGTGACTTCTTAACTACGAAAACTTGACACCACGACCTCTTCTGAGAACGCTCAGGGAACCTGACGTTCCTCTAGGTTGGTCAGGTAGGATTTCCTCTGGTCAAGACCCACAAGTAACCTTCCTGACTACGACTTGGACTTTGAGGTTATGAACCCGGTGGACTACACTTCTTAACTGAGTGACCTTTTCTGGGACTACGACCCTTCCTAACCCCCGTCCTCCTTTTCCCCTGCTGTCTCCTACTCTACCGACCTACCGTAGTGGCTGAGTTATGTGTACTCAAACCCACTTGAGGGCCTCAACCACTACCTGTTCCTCCGGACCGCACGACACTAAGTACCCCAGCGTTTCTCAGCCTGTACTGACTCGCTGACTTGACTTGACTTGACTGGATGTTCCATAGTACGATCAAATACATTAATAAGTATAGTAAGTTATCATAAGATGGTTGACAGGTGTTTACATACTTCTTTACGTTAAGGATTCATCTGTAGTCTAAACAAGCTTGAAGAATACAGGTTTGAAATCAGACTTTATTTTCAAAGGCTACGTTTTTCCTTAAACCTTTGTTTTGTCAGTAAATTTGTGACTCGTGGTGTCGAGTTTGTTATTTCTTTAAAATTCTATTTCTACGATTACTTTGTTTCTCTTCATTCCTTCCTCCCCCTCCTTCTCTATTACTGAGTCGTCTCGGTTTGTCGATTTGACGTCGTTAGTTTCGTTTATCGTTCTTTTGTTTTCCGTGACTAATTTAAGTGGGAGAGACGAGGGTCTCATTATACATAAGACGTAGTAGAAACTGTTTGTTATACCATTTCTAGACTCAATCTCGTGTCGCCCGTAGTGGTAAGATAAAAGTAATCATGACCTCCTCTGAAGTCAAAAGAACTAGTTAATCCTTTGTAATGAGGACAATTTCATGTTGCACATGTTGATATATCCGGTGAACTTAGATAGGACAAGAGTGACACCAGAACTTCATAACTGATAATACAAGGTGTAAGTCGACCCGTCTCTCTCGTTTTACTGTACCGGAACCTCGGAGTCGAAGGACCTAGTTTTCAGGTAACAGACGAAGTCCTGTCAAAGGTACCACAATACCTTGTTGAATCTGACTCACAGCCCTTGTACTTGAGTCGTCGATTTCCTGACTACCAGTTCTACCGGAATTGTCAAGGGAGCCGAATTGACACGAAATCTGTGCGAGAAGGACGGAGGTCCGGGGACTGACGGGAAAGTGGGTCCGGGCATGTCTTAGGTCTACCGGATTGGTCTCCAGGGAACCGAGGGAAAAGAATCTTGTAAATGAAATCTTTTTAGATATTAACATTTCAGAAAAAAACGGGGAAACTTTACGTTTAAAAAAAAATTTCGGAGAACGGTCAAAATATGGGTCCTGACACAAAGAGTTCCTGGACCCCGGTTGGGAAACTTTACTGTAATACCTTCTTCCTCCACAAGGATGGACGGTCAGAGGTACCCTCCCCTCCTCGAGCTCAAGGGAAGGCCCCGTGGAACGAGGCTCACACTTGGAAGGAGGGTAGTGTTTCCGTGTCCTTTCAAAGGAAAACGAACCCAGACTGGTCAATCGTTTGACTCTTCCGGACACTACGGGTGTGGGGTTTGGAGTCTTACTCGAGACTAGAAGGAGGGGGCCTTATTTCAGAGGGAACCTACAAATTGAAAGTACGTCAAACCAAAACTTCCACTGTAGATATGTAAACGGTTTTTACGAACTTTTCACGGAGACTTTAAAGTCCTCAGAAGTGTCTTTAAGATTCTTCGGACTTGCAGAGACACGTCATAAATTTTTCCTTTATCAAGTGGAAAATCTTTCGGGTATACATAAGTCTTTACCATATTCACCAATCCGGTCTCGACTATTTGAACTATCTTCCTTCCTTTTTGTAGAACAAAAAATGTCAATTGAACTTCAAAGAAAGACCTCTGAGGAAGAAATACTTTACGAGAAGAAAGTAGTCTTGTCATATGTCACGACAGGTAGAAAAAAGATGTTCTGAATATTATCCTTTTGTATCAGATAAAATTTTAATTTAACTTGGATTCAAATTGAAGTTACATTACACGTAAATTCCCTCGAAGGGACTATTTCTTAAGTGCCATTTCTTGACGGACGGTTACGTCTCTGAGTTCAAGTCAGAGACCCAGTCCTGTTAGGGACGCCTTCATGGTCGGGTGAGGTCATAAGAACAGACCCTTTAGGGAACCTGTCTCCTCGGACCTCCCGATGTTAAGTACCCCAGTGTTTCTCAACCTGTGTTGATTCGTTGATTTATCGTTGTTGGTTTTTTTTCCTGGTGGCAAAAGGGTAAACTTACATTTTATCAATGTTAATATTTTTAATTTAAAAACTATTGTCATTTTATAGATCCTTTGGACTCATGACCCTTTATTTTGTTGTATAAAATTTTAATAATATATTCTCTTTTTCTATTTTAGAATTACCTGTAATTCTATGTATTGTTTTTGATATTGTATAGTCTTAATCACTCTATCTCGATTTCGCAACGAATTTCTCTTTTAATGAAATCTTTAAAGACTATAATCTTTTCCGCTTTCTAAAAAGTGGTCGCGGAAGTCCAAACTGGAATGTTTGATTTTTTCTTGGTTTCACTTGACTCTCACATATCCTTTTCTTTTACCGTTACTCCTCTTTAATTAATTTATCTTTTCCCTATCCGTTATCTCTTATAGTCAGTTCGGGCTTCGAACAAGAAACTTTTATATTTATTTAATAAATTATATTAATTAGGTGTATTTATTGATTATATTTATAATTAATTAACTGTTTGAGAAATCGACATGACTAGTTCTTCTCCGTCATGTTTAGTGGTCTAGTCGTCACTTTTCCTCGACAGTGCTGTCTAACATACCCATCCCACACAATCTATATACACACATACACAAATATACGAAGGGACCACCGAGTCTACCATTTCGTAGACGGACGTTACGTCCTCTGAACCCAAGCTAGGAACCCACCCTTCTAGGGACCTTCCTCCCTTACCGTTGGGTGAGGTCATAAGTTTAAGGTATCTATCTCCTCGGATCGTCCGATGTCAGGTACCCCAGTGTTGACTTACTGATTGTAGGTGTGTATGTTCATATACATAGGATATATATATACTGTCTCTCTTATCATATTCTTTGCAATACTATTGTAAAAAAAATTAAAATACTTTGTCTGTTTAAAGGAACATTTTAAATTGGAACGTTTTAACTGTCTTCTTAGATATTCGGGTGATAATTTTAAACTTAACGAATAGTTTTTAGAAAGATTATTCTTTCGAGTTCTTAGTATACCATTCTAAATAGTTCGTCAGTTCTTTATTTAATGTATTTGAAGAAGTCTTTTGTCTTCTTATCCCTAATGACCGATCCTGATTGAACAAAATACTCCGATCGTTTAGACATTATGGTTCTCGATTATTTTTTTAACATACTGTTTTATCTTTTAACGGTTGGTTATAGAAGTAATCATATCTATGTTTTAAGGAATTGTGTTGTGACCGTTTGGTATTCAATTGTATAAAATTTTCGCATGATGCCATACTAGTTTAACTTACATAAGATTCATGAAGTGTAAATTTTTAGTTAGTCTTCATATGGTCAAAAGTATCGACGTAATAAACGTTATGAGTTTCCCGTTAATCGTATTAAGTTTAACCTTTTGTTACATGGTAGAGAACATAAATTTTGTCCGTTCTAAAATTTTCTCACTGTCATGAGTTCGTACACCTCGGCTCTTTAGTAACGACATCCCTGACATTTGACCTTGTAAAAACCACCCTGACATTTGCCCTTGTTGGTAAAATCTAAGACTATACAAGGTTATTTCAATTTTTACTGGTTTTTAAAATGAGTTTTACGTATGTAATTACTTTGAGAACGTGTACAAGATGTCCTCTTTATATAGTCTTATACGTATCGTAGAAAACCTCATCATTCTTTTGACCTTTTTTGAATATAGGTGACTTCTTCCTCTTTGTGTAATAGTAAGAAAGTACTCTACCATATCATACGTTGTCATTGTTGTTTAGTTTATATCGATGTCCAAGTTTTTATTCAGAGTCTTTCGGAAAATTTTTAACACATCTTGATAAGTGTCATTCTACGAATGAGGAACCTTCCTTTCGACACTGGTTGGACCTGTCGTATAATTTTTTGTCTCTGTAGTGAAACGGTTGTTTCCAGGTAGATCAGTTCCGATACCAAAAAGGTCACCAGTACACACCTACACTCTCAACCTGACACTTCTTTCGACTCGTGGCTTCTTAACTAACTTAACACCACGACCTCTTCAGGGAACCTGACGTTCCTCTAGGTTAGGTAGGACTAGTCAGGACCCACAAGTAACCTTCCTGACTACAACTCCGACTTTGAGGTTATGAAACCGGTGGACTACGTTTCTTGACTGAGTAACCTTTTCTGGGACTACGACCCTTTCTAACTTCCGCCCTCCTCTTCCCCTGCTGTCTCCTACTCTACCAACCTACGGTAGTGACTGAGTTACCTGTACTCAAACCCATTTGAGGCCCTCAACCACAACCTGTCCCTTCGGACCGCACGACACCAAGTACCCCAATGTTTCTCAACCTGTGCTGACTCGGTGACGGGACTTGACTTGATCGTCACTCGTCTCAAGGGACTCGATAGGTCATCTAAGTGTAAGTAATAGATAAAGTACGTAGCATAGTGATCACATATATTCGGTCAGGTTTAGAGGACTAAGTCGGAAGGGAGTGAGAAAGGGGAGCGGCCCGCGCACTACAGGCATGCAAACGAGAGATGCAGACAACAGATAGAGATGAAACGTTTATTCTAGTAGAGATGGTAAAAAGATCTAAGGTGTATACACACAATCATTTGTCACAAGCAAAAAGAGAAAGACTAAAGTGAGACATACTGTCGGAGATCCAAGTAGATGTGGACATGTCTACTCGGTCAAAACAAGGAAAGTACCGACTCATTACAAGATAACACATATGTACGGTACGTGAGAGGCGGGTAAGGAGACGACTACCCCCAAATCCAACGAAGGTACGGACCGATAACATGCAGCACGACGTCACTTGTGTCTCAACGTACATAGAAAGTTTACTATCAAAAGTGACCGATATACCGATCATCACCCTAACGACCCAGTATACCATCAACATAAAAATCGAAAATTCCTTAGGGTATGATAAACGATATCACAGACATAGTTAAATGAAATGGTGGTCTTCATGTCCTTCCAAAAGGACAAAAGAGGTGTGGGAGAGGTCGTGACTAACGTTTAAAAGATTACTACCGCAGAGAATGATCACACTCCACGATAGAGTAACATCAAAACTGAACGCAAAGAGATTAATAATCACTACAAAAGTACACAAAGAACCGGTAGACAGACAGAAGAAACCTCTTTACAGATAAATCCAGAAGACGGACAAAAAACTTACCTAACAAACGAAAAAAAAAAAACCATAACTTAACGTACTCGACAAATATAAAAAACCTAATTAAGAAACAGTCAACGAAGTAAACGTTGATATAACAGAAAGTATTAAATTGTGACCTTTTAAATACAGGAACCTAGATAGAAAGAGAACACGACGTTTAATTCTTATCAACTTTCATGGTAGTGGTTCTTTGTTCATTTTAAGTTTCGTAGACTTTATAAAACTTTACGGTAAAAACCAAAAAAAAGACTTCGGACTTAGAGGTCACGATGTAGTTACAGTGGAAAAGTTTACTGTCATTCTCATTACAACTTGTAGTGTTTTCTGAAACGATCCGAAAACCAGTGTCTCTTGTGTAACACTGAGTTCCGTCTTGAGTCGTGTCGTTCCAAATGGACGACTGCACGAAGTATTCCCCTTGTCGAACTGGACTCACTAGTATCCCTGACACGTAAAGAAACCGAAGTTCTAAACTACCGACCTTAAATACTGTTTGAGTCTCGTTAAGAGTAGCTGTAATATGTTCCGAACGTTCTTTCCTTAAAATATCAGCGGTGTTCTGGTTAAAAGATAAAGGTTTATACGTAGACTTAACCGTTGATTAAGGAGATCGCAAGTAGCGAGTCAGTACAGGGTTGAGAAGCGTTGGCGTACCTGACATCGGGCGGTCTGAGGAGACAGGTACCGTAAGAGGTCCGTTCCTATAACCTCACCCATCGGTAAGGGAAGGGGTCCTCTAGAAGGGTTGGGTCCCTAGTTTGGTCCAAAGGACGTAACGTCCGTCTAAGAAATGGTAGACTCGGTGGTCTCATCAACAGCTGTTGAAGTTTAGTCAACGAGACAAGGACAGTGACGTTCTTCGGGACAACATTAACTTTTCACTTTCACAATCAGTGAGTCAGGAAGATTGAGAAACACTGGGACACCTGACATCAGTGGTCCGAGGAGACAAGTACCTTACGAGGTCCGTTCTTATCACCTCACCTCTAGGAAAGGAAAGAGGTCCCCTAGAAGGGTTAGGTCCCTGATTTGGGTGTAGAGGACGTAACGTCCGTCTGAGGAATGACAGACTCGTTGGTCCCTTCGGGGACAACTTTAATGACTGTTGGTTTTAGTGTGTATCATATACGATGTTGTAAGACAGTTGTAAACGTCCATACTATAACAACCCGTCAAGAAAACAAACAATGTGGTTACGAACCGTTCAGGAATAGTATAAAGAAGAATTTTATACCATTACTTTATTATGGAAATACATTAAGAAACTCGTATTTTATTTTTTATGTCTCCTAATTTTATGGTAGGTTTCGTTATCCCACTTTCAACTGGATGAAAATTTATCGTGATTCAGTTACTTTAGAATAAAATAAGATATAAATTTTAGACTTTTATAGACACTTACGACACTTACTCTTTGTCCAAAACTGTATAAAATATAAGATATAAGAAATCAATGAAGTATTACTAATGAGTTATTACACTAAGAGGGTAAGAAACGAGTAAATGTAATGATAATTATTCTAGACTCCTATTACTTTTTACTTATAACGTACTGTCGAATAAAACCTTTTTAGATCCATTACATATCTTTGTTTTGTTATTGTTATGAGTTGATCTCGATCATTCCTTTAAATCATTGTAATGTCATGTGATCGAGTTATATTTTTATAATTAACAATTCAGATTTGTATTTATTGTTAATTATCTTTTCATGTTATTTTTATTAATAAATATTTATCATCGTTTTTGGTAATTGATAAATTCTTACTTCAATTACTTTATACACATTCTTGATATACGACCTTTAATGTTTTGTAACGACTCTATTTATTTTCTTGTGGATTCATTCAACTATAAGATACAAGTGTCTGGCTCTCTACGTCACAACTATCAGTCTGTAGTTAAGATGGATTCAGACATACACGAGTGATGTTGCGGTTCTTTTTAAGAGTATCCGATAAAACATCTTTAATTATTCAACTGAGTTATTCAATAATGAATTATTTTACTTGTTCGACTAAGTTATTAAATTTAAATATTAAATTTTATAACTTATTAAATTAAGTCATTGTACCTTTTTTGTATCCTGATGGTTTTTCATAACTATTTCTGCCATTTTAAACTCTTTAACTAGTTGGACTAAAGTCTTTAGTTATATTTCATTATCGTTGGTTCTGTCAAATTCATTGACATATACACCCCTTTTATCTAGCTTGCGTTGTCTTAACTCTCAAGTCGTTATCTCGGTGTACAGATGTCAGATGACTAAAAGTGTTACTGTTACTCGAGTAAATCACCTTCTTTCCTATTCCAAAAGTCGGTTATCAAGACCTCTTTGACCTATAGGTGGACTTTTTTCTTTTTCTTTAAACTGAGGGTAGAGTATGGTATTTTTTTTTTTAATAAACACTCTCTAGTGTCTAGATTTATACTTTCGATTTTAATATTTTGACATTCTTTTATAGTCTCCTATAAAAACATTATCTCATATCCGTTATGAAAAATTTTTGTCCTGTATTATCGTCATTATTTTACTATTTAATCTGTTTCAAATTATGTAAATAAGAAGTTTTTTTAAAATTCTTTTACTTATTCGTTCAGTGTATAACTCACTGGAAAAACATTAATTCTATAGGACGTTTCCTGACTATAGTTTATATCTACTGTTTGAAGACGTTGTATAATTTATCCTCTGTTT
The DNA here is from genome assembly GCA_006410555.1 of Capra ibex. Lineage (NCBI taxonomy): Eukaryota > Metazoa > Chordata > Mammalia > Artiodactyla > Bovidae > Capra > Capra ibex. The sequence goes on along the minus strand of SJYO01012962.1, from coordinate 995,837 downwards.
TATTATTTTTATCTGTTTTCTTAAGTTGTCAGATCTTTTGTTCTTACCGGTTAATTGTGTAATTTTTTTTTTTTTTGGTGAGTTGTAGTAATCAGTTGCATCTTCATTTTTAAATTTTGTCTTATACTGTGATAATCTTGAGGGTCTTAAAAATTTTCTGTTTAAAATTTAAACTACTCTTACACTTTGTCGTTTTTGAGAGTCAGTAACGACCATCTTTAAATTTTCTGATGTACGTGAAGTGTTTCTTCGTTTAGAGNTATAATTTATCCTCTGTTTTATTATTTTTTTCTGTTTTCTTAAGTTGTCAGATCTTTTGTTCTTACCGGTTAATTGTGTAATTTTTTTTTTTTTGGTGAGTTGTAGTAATCAGTGGTATCTTCATTTTTAAATTTTGTCTTATACTGTGATAATCTTGAGGGTCTTAAAAATTTTCTGTTTAAAATTTAAACTACTCTTACACTTTGTCGTTTTTGAGAGTCAGTAACGACCATCTTTAAATTTTCTGATGTACGTGAAGTGTTTCTTCGTTTAGAGGAACGAGAGGTTCCCTAAGAGTTCTCAAAAGAGGTTATGGTGTCAAGTTTTCGTGGTCAAGAAACCACGAGTCGGAAGAAATACCAGGTTGAGAGGGTTGACATGAACTGATGACCTTTTTGATATCGAAACTAATCTACATGAAAACAACCGTTTCCCCACAGAGACGAAAAATTATACGACAGATCCAAACAGTATCGTGAGGTACCCCAGAGTTTCTCAGTCTGTGTCGACTCATTGATTGTAAAAGTGAAAGAAGGTTCCTCGTTCTCAGAAAATTAAAGTACCGACATCACTAACACCTCGGGTTCCTTTATTTCAGACAGTGACAATTAAAATGGATAGATAAACGACACTTGACTACCTTGACCTAGGGTATTAGAAAAAAAAAAATTGTGACTCAAAATTTGTTCGAAAAAGTGAGAGGAGAAAGTGAAAATAGTTCTACGAGAAATTAAGAAACGAAAAACGGTAATTTTACCATAATAGACGGATAGACTCCAACAACTATAAAGAAGGTCGTTAGAACTAAGGTCGAATATTAAGTAGGTCGGGTCGTGAATCGTACTACATGTGACTTATATTCAATTTATTCCTCCTACTATTATATGTCGGAATTACATGATGCAAGGGTAAAGACTTGGTCAGACGACAAGGTACAGGTCAAGATTGACAACGAAGGACTGGACGTATGTCTTAAGAATCCTCTGTCCATTCCACCAGACCATAAGGGTAGACAAATTCCCACATCCACAATCTTTTAATGTAAAAAAAGGTACAACTTTACATTTTAAGTAGGAACTCATATAATGTAATATATTTTTTGATATTTTTTTAGAAGTCGATTCTAGGAAAAGACGTAAAATTACACAATATAAAGAATTCTCAAGTAATGGAGGTACACGTATTCTGGTTCATTTTACTTATACTTTATGATTTATTAACTCGATGTATAAAAAGGAGGGTTTTACAAAAGAAGGACTGTTAGATAGTGGAGAAAGATAACGTACGGATAGAAGGTACACATACGTTTTAGAACGCTTTTCATTAACGACGAAAAAATAAGTTTAGTATCGTATAGTTTCGATGTCTCACACACGGAAAACTCACGTGGATCTAGCCTTAATGTTGACTATACGTAAGGTGAAAGCTTTTCACCCTGGGAGGACTCTTGTCTCGGACTTTCTCCTTCGAAGAACCCGTCTTCTAAGGTCCCCCAACCTTTTCCCTCGACCCCTCTCTTTTTCTCTTACTTCCGGTTAATACGCGACATCTCTCGGGAGGACGTCCGTTTCCCCGAGTCGCGTCTTCCGTAGATATGTTGCACACTTCTTACGGACGATCTTAAAACGAAGGATTCTTGTCCTCAGGTCCCATAAATAAGTGACCGAGGATAAGGGTAACCAACTTTCAACGGAGTCCTTAACTGATGTGGGAGGTAGGGAGAGTTAAAGGGACCACCGAGTCTGACATTTTACAAACGGAGGTTACGTCCTCTGGGCCCAAGCTAGGGACCCAACCCTTCTAGGGGACCTCTTCCTTTCCCGTTAGGTGAGGTCATAAGAACGACCCCTTTAGGGTATCTACCTCTTCGGACCACCCGAGGTCAGGCACCCCAACGTTTCTCATCCTGCGTTGACCCGTTGAAGTGAAAATGAAAGAAGGGTAGGGAGAGAACGTGAATAAATATCCGACACAAAAAGTTATATGTCAGACTCTCTCGACACACCGAGGACTTTTTCGAAACTCCGTTTTTGGGTTTTTCTATTAGTCGTACCAAAACCCACCCCGTTACCGTCGACTCAGTCGGTTCGGGGAGGTCAGCACCGACTTTCTTTTTACTCGACTCCCTTTCTCTACACCCCCATGCGGTCACAAAAGTCAAATAAAGGAAAACTTTCTTCCTATAAGGTCCCAGTCCCAAGTAACTCCTACGTCCACCCCTTCTACGTCCCGTCGTCTGTAGTGACAACCAGAGATCTTAGTTCTCCGAGACAACTGATAACAAAAGGTGCACAATTTGTGATTGCCCATAAGAGGGGTAATTGCTACACGGCGAACAGACGATCACCCACAAATAGTAATAAATCTACAAGATACGGGATCAACGGTTCGTCACTCACGGAAGATGTGTGTCCTTTGACAGGACCCTTCTTATATAAAAGGAACTAGTAGTATTGTTAGGATTTTATATCTGTAATAACGTCTGAAATGTGTGTACATTAGACATTTAAATAACTCCTTTTTTTAAGAACAAACTCCAGTGAACCTTTATTTACGACTTATAAAGACTGAGTTTCGAGTGTGTGAAAGGTCGAGGAAACGACGGACCTGAAACCCCGGTCTACAAAGACCACCCAGGCACACGGTCTTCCACCCCTTGTTTGTCGTTTACAGTGTTTTATCTGAGAAGGCTCTCTCGAACAGTGCACAAAGAGTTCGAAACGAAGCCCATATTAAAGGCAGAAGGTTAATGCCGTTATACGTGAGGACACTCGTATTAGTCTGTACCCAGGAGAGACATAAGGATTAAAAAGAACCTCCCTATTTCTATGGTCTCTACTTCGCAGAGGTTATTTACGGACGGATTCACGTCTCTGAACCATTTGGTCCAGTGATTGTACGTCCGATTATTCAGAGGACTTTGCAATAGGTTCCGAAGTCCTTCTTTCTCTTCGTAAATTACAGAGGGAAAGGTGAGGAAGAGTCGTACGCTAATAACGATTTGGAAAGGACGAACCATAAAAAAGGAGGTTATTCGATTTTTATACGTTTATTAGAAAAATTAACAAGTACTCTTGAGTAATTTAAAGGGATAATACTACTTTAAAGTAAAAATTAGTCCCTAACAAACCGTCGATCATCTATTTTTTCATAGTCATAATCGTGTGACGTATCCAACAAAAAAAAAAAAGAAAAAATTGTCTTCCCTTTAAAATTTGACTTTACTAACGGCTTAAATTAAATTTTTTGGCATAAGGAAAAAGTAGATTAATCTTAAAATTTTTCCAAAGGACATAGTTTCGATTTGATAGACTGGAGGGTAACATTATGAGTAANTAATCGTGTGACGTATCCAACAAAAAAAAAAAGAAAAAATTGTCTTCCCTTTAAAATTTGACTTTACTAACGGCTTAAATTAAATTTTTTGGCATAAGGAAAAAGTAGATTAATCTTAAAATTTTTCCAAAGGACATAGTTTCGATTTGATAGACTGGAGGGTAACATTATGAGTAACTCTTAAGACTAAGACACTTCATAGGCTGTACTTATGTACTTTAACATGGTAATAATAAAAAAGAGAGACCATAGCAGAACAAGATTATTCTTTACACTTAGGAATGAAATTCTCTCCCTTTCTATAAGTGTCTCAGACACCGTAAACCTTAATTTCTACGTATAACAATCTCGGATCAAACCTCGGGACACCTACTTCCTCCGATTTGTGCTTCCCGATCTCAGTCGGCCCTGCTCAGGCAGGCGGGAAGAGTGTCGCTCTCCCGAAGAAATGCGACACTTAGGGCCTGTAAAAGGACGGGGAGGACTTCTGTCTCCCGAAAAACAAAAACAAAAACAAAAACGGAGAAAGGAACTAGAAACAATCCACCACCACCACTACCAACTCAGAGTTCCAGTACAGACTGAGAACCGCTGGGGTACATGACATCGGGCGGTCCGGGAAGACAGGTACCCTAAAGGGCCCGTCCTTATGACCTTGCCCAGTGGTGAAATAAGACGTCCCGTAGAAGGGTTGGGTCCCTAGCTTGGGTACAGGGGACGTAACGTCCGTCCGAGAACTGGAGACTCGGTGGTCCCGAGGGTGGAAGTAATTCGCCGCGTACGAGACACGATAGTACGGCAAGGTCACAGAACTACCATAGTCCCTAAGTCTTGTATGTCTGCTATGTCGCACGTCACTTTGAGATCAAGCAGAATACAGGAGGAGCAGTTTCGATCTCCCAGAAATGGGAAAGTGAAAGTGTCGACGACACCCAGAAGTTCACTTGGAACCCCTGGTGCCTCAAACGGGACGAGGGGGTCGGCGCTTGCAGAAGACTAGGTGACCCCTCTTCCGAGCCCCGAAGGGTCCTCGCCCTAGGCTGAGGAGGGGTTTGGGACGAGGACACCCTCGTAGGAGGTCGGACGAGTAACGGGGCAGAAACAGACCCCGTGGACCACGCCAGGTGCCTCTTCCTGAATTAGGGGGCCCAGACACCGAGGGGCTCGAAGGCGTGTGAGTGTAACCGGGTGTGAACCGGTGATCGTCAAATAATTTTTAATCGTTTGTAAAATCGACTTAAGAAGAATGGTAAAACACACCGGTAGGGTAGGAGGAGGACAAGAGACGAGATCCCTTGGGCCTCGAGAAAGGTAGAGAGGAGACTCCAGGAACGGACAGAAATGTAAATTCCGATCAACAATGACATTCTTGAGGTGGAAAGTTCCCAAAGTTCTCCTCAAGACTAAAATACCTTACAAACCGAAATTGAACAATTACTTCTATCTTCGTCAGAGAGTGTCTAAAGATGTAGGATTCAGCCTGTGCGACTCGCTGACTTGACTTGACTTGACTTGACTTCAGTTTCAACTAGAAGGGAGCCAGGAACAATCAACGAAATGAACCAAGGTTGTTAACTAACAACTAGCGTAAATCATCCGTTACAAAGAACAAAAGATATTTAACATACCAACAAAATAGGAAGTTTAATAACGTATACAGTTTTATAAAATTACTGTACCGACTCATACTTTCGGAAAACTCAATTTGAAAACAAAGAAACCTGTACATTAAGTCTTAATTTTACACGAGAAACCGTACAACTATAGTCAGAATACAAAAGAGAAACTATTTACTGTACCAAAAGAAAAACCTACAAAGAGTCTAAAAAAAAAAATTAGAAGTTTCTACAAATTTTTAAAATGATGATATATAACTATCATTAATAAGGTATAGTAAAAGAGGGAGTTTGTCTGATACCAAAAATGACTTTTAAGATATGAAACTCTTTATGTAAAGAAAAAATTAAAGTAGAAATAAATATACGAGAAGAAATCGTGGTATTTAATACGAATGTCATACAGGATAAAGAAGTAGAGAAAGTAGACAAAGTAAAAGGGATAAGTAATAAAGTAACAATAGAAAAACAATTAAAGGTAAATTAAAAGGCACTAAAAAAAAAACTTCAGATCGGAAGAACGAAGTAGATATGAAAATGGTAATAGTTGACTTGAAACACAACGAATATTCCATCGTAAAATCATTACTACGTTGTAAAAGGGTTCATAAAAGATCCAAGTTGTGATTGGAAGATAGGGGAAAGACGAAAACTATAGTTAAACTTCACTAAGTCAAAACCAAAAGGTGTTTTGGATAAATACTTTTATAGAATTAAAAAAAGGAATTTGGAACGGTGTTAAAAGATTGTACAAATAGGAAGAAAACGAATCATATACAGAAAATGGGATTAAAAACTTAACATAGATAAAAAGAGAGGGTACAAGAAAGAAAGATTAGTAATGATTAAAAAGACTTCCTCGTAAAAATAAAGTTTATCTAAAATGACTTTGTATACGATCTTTTCATCTCACTCACTCGTTATTCATTCATCATGGGGGTCAACCCAAAATAAGGAGTCTTTGTTTATAATACGGGAAACGGAGTGCCCACATAACTGACAAAATACGAGAGAGAAACTTTTTTGTTTACCAGCTGTAGTAATGTTGTTTCGAAGATTTTAGAATACCCGAGACAAAAAGATGGTGGCTCCACAGTCAAAGAAAGATTGGGTACGTAATCTACACTCACTCGTTTGAAAGTTTTCTACAATCTGAGACCGAAACTAAGTGGGTCGGACAACTTATCTCTATTGGGTTTGACGTCTAAACACCCTTATTTTTTTTTTTTAAATCGGTGATCCAAACAACCACTAAATAATGTTTGTTATACATTAACCTGTTTGGTATACCGGTTCTATTCTCCTTGACACAAACTTTAAGAGATGTGAGGAGCCGAAACCAGGATTACGTTGACTTTAATCATTTATTAGAAGTGTGTTAGTATATTAGAAGTGAGTCCTTTATTATATACGAGTAAAGATTATTCTACTAGAATTAATACCTGAATCGTGAAACACGCCTAGTGTTCTTTGACACCTTTTAAGACTTTGTCTACCCTTATGGTTTGATGGACTGGACGGAGAACTCTTTGGATATACGTCCAGTCCTTCGTTGTCAATCTTGACCTGTACCTTGTTGTCTGACCGAGGTTTCTCCTTTTCCTCATACAGTTCCGACATATAACAGTGGGACGAATAAATTGAAGATACGTCTCATGTATTACTCTTTACGACCCGACCTTTTTCGTGTTCGACCTTAGTTCTAACGGCCCTCTTTATAGTCAGAGGAGTCTATACGTCTACTGTGGTGGGAATACCGTCTTTCACTTCTCCTTGATTTTTCGGAGAACTTCTTTCACTTTCTCCTCTCACTTTTCAAACCGAATTTCGAGTTGTAAGTCTTTTTATTCTAGTACCGTAGACCAGGGTAGTGAAGTACCGTTTATCTATCCCTTTGTCACCTTTGACAGTCTAAAATATAAAAACTCGAGGTTTTAGTGACGACTACCACTAACGTCGGTACTTTAATTTTGAGAATGAGGAACCTTCTTTTCAATACTGGTTGGATCTGTCGTAGAATTTTTCATCTCTATAATAAAACGGTTGTTTCCAGGCAGATCAGTTCCGATACCAAAAAGGACACCAATACATACCTACACTCTCAACCTGACACTTCTTCCGACTCGCGACTTCTTAACTACGAAAACTTGACACTACAACTTCTTCTGAGAACTCTCAGGGAACCTGACGTTCCTTTAGGTTGGTCAGGTAAGATTCCCTCTAGTCGAGACCCAAAAGAAACCTTCCTTACTACGATTTCGACTTCGAGGTCATGAAACCGGTGGACTACACTTCTCAACTGAGTAACCTTTTCTAAGACTACGACCCTCCCTAACCCCCGTCCTCCTCTTCCCCTGCTGTCTCCTACTCTACCGACCTACCGTAGTGACTGAGGGACCTGCACTCAGGCTCACTTGAGGGCCTCAACCACTACCTGTCCCTCCGGACCGCGCGACGCTAAGTACCCAGCGTTTCTCAGCCTGTGCGGAATCGTGGACGTGACTCGACTCGACATATGAACTCGTGTTACAGTGTCACGATAATGAAATACAAAATCACAACCAAACTTGGATACTCATATCAAAATTCTCTGAATGATATTAGTTGTCCATTCACTCTTTCGGTTAGTCATCTTAAATTTTTGTTTATATTATTTACCATTAAAACTACTATACTCTTAATTTTATCTTGGACGGTAAAATTCAAAAAGAGATTAGAAATAAGAAACTGAATTTAAATGACCGAAGAAGAGGTATATTTATCTTTTCGTATAGGACATAATCTGGAACTAAATCTATACTTTATACTTTAAGTATATAAAGTATAAATAATATGGATACGGTTTCGGAAACTGACACATCTAGTGTTATTTAACACCTTTTAAGACTTTCTCTACCCTTATGGTCTGGTGGACTGGACGGAGAACTCTTTATACATACGTCCAGTCCTTCGTTGTCAATCTCGACCTGTACCTTAGTGTCTGACCAAAGTTTATCCTTTTCCTCATGCAGTTCCGACATATAACAGTGAAACGAATAAATTGAAGATACGTCTCATGTAGTATTCTTTGTGACCTGACCTTCTTCGTGTTCGACCTTAGTTCTAACGGCCCTCTTTATGGTTAGAGGAGTCTATACGTCTACTGTAGTGGGAATACCGTCTTTCACTTCTCCTTGAGCTTTCGGAGAGCTACTTTCACTTTCTCCCCTCACTTTTTCAACCGAATTTCGAGTTGTAAGTCTTTTGCTTCTAATACCGTAGACCAGGGTAGTGAAGTACCCTTTATCTACCCCTTTGTCACCTTTGTCACAGTCTGAAAGAAAAAAAACCGAGGTTTTAGTGACTTCTACCACTAACATCGGTACTTTAATTTTAACGAATGAGGAACCTTTTTTTCAATACTGGTTGGATCTATCGTATAAGTTTTCGTCTTTATAATGAAACGGCTGATTCCAGGCAGATCAGTTCCGATACCCAAAAGGTCACCAGTCATACCTACACTCTCAACCTGACACTTCTTCCGACTCGCGGTTTCTTAACTACGAAAACTTGACACCACAACCTCTTCTGAGAAAGCTCAGGGAACCTGACGTTCCTCTAGGTTGGTCAGGTAAGATGTCCTCTAGTCGGGACCCTAAAGAAACTTTCCTTACTACGATTTCGACTTTGAGGTCATGAAACCGGTGGAGTACGTTTCTCAACTGAGTAACCTTTTCTGAGACTACGACCCTCCCTAACCCCCGTCCTCCTCTTTCCCTGTTGTCTCGTACTCTACCGACCTACCGTAGTGACTGAGGGACCTGCACTCAGACTCACTTGGGGCCCACAACCACTACCTGTCCCTCCGGACCGCACGACGCTAAGTACCCCGACGTTTCTCAGCCTGTGCTGACTCGATGACTTGATTACTTGATTGATTATGTACACACAAAATTAAAAAGATTATTTGAATATTCTTAAATATTCTATAATCTATACTTTCAGCATAGAAAGTTTGTTAAATCTTTTGTATCCTTGTATTATTTAAAAATTTCATANCACTTCTTCCGACTCGCGGTTTCTTAACTACGAAAACTTGACACCACAACCTCTTCTGAGAAAGCTCAGGGAACCTGACGTTCCTCTAGGTTGGTCAGGTAAGATGTCCTCTAGTCGGGACCCTAAAGAAACTTTCCTTACTACGATTTCGACTTTGAGGTCATGAAACCGGTGGAGTACGTTTCTCAACTGAGTAACCTTTTCTGAGACTACGACCCTCCCTAACCCCCGTCCTCCTCTTCCCCTGCTGGCTCCTACTCTACCGACCTACCGTAGTGACTGAGCTACCTGCACTCAGACTCACTTGNAACCACTACCTGTCCCTCCGGACCGCACGACGCTAAGTACCCCGACGTTTCTCAGCCTGTGCTGACTCGATGACTTGATTACTTGATTGATTATGTACACACAAAATTAAAAAGATTATTTGAATATTCTTAAATATTCTATAATCTATACTTTCAGCATAGAAAGTTTGTTAAATCTTTTGTATCCTTGTATTATTTAAAAATTTCATACATAAGTTCTCACAGGAATATAAAAAGAATTTTGTATTTGTCGAACTTCTACCGAAATCTTTGTAGGTTTAAATGAGATACATCGTTATACTTCGTTTAATCTTAATCGGGACTTTCACTTTCACTTTCAACACGTCAGTACAGGCTGGAAAACACTGGGGTAGTCCGAGGAGGCAGGTACCCTAAGAGGTCCCTTCTTATGACCTCACCCATCGGTAAGGGAAGAGGTCCCTTAGAGGTCCTCTAACGGTTAGGTCTCTAACTTGACTCCAGAGGACGTAAAATCCGTCCAAGAAATGACAGACTCGGTGTTCCTTACGGCGTCTTAATCAGGATCTCACCATCGTAATTAAAAGGCCTCTTAGCAACGACAAGGAATTCTGAATTTCGGGTGTCGACCAACCACAAAGTTTAGTACCCGTTGTACCAAATGGTCGGATGTCACGACTGATGGAAATAGACCCACTGGAAATTTAGATCCAGTTGCATGTCAAACAAGAAGAGCCGTAAGATATGTATGACACGAACGTTCTATTTTTTTGGAAGAAACCGTGGGTGAATTGACTACTTTGTTTACTTAAAGGGTTCTCACTTTTGGTGTCACTGTCGGACTCCAGTCCTCCCACGAGTAGCACAGCAGTCCTAACATTTAGTAACACGCGCGGACTGGAAGACAAAGGGCGTCCACACGACACATGAGGAGTCACTACGACGTCTCGGGACGAAGTCAGAAAGGGAATGTACTACAAAATTAACGTCTTTAGGTCACGAAGGTGTGTTAGGTCCGGAGTCACGACTTCTGTAAAGATAATAACTATAACCCGAAAAGTTATAATTACTGTGGAATCACGGACGTCACCTCTATTTACTGGAGACGAAAAAATTTTTTCTTTTTTTTATATATATATTCAATAAGTCGTATCCTCACAATAAATCGAGATTCGGAGATTCGATGTTCATTTTAAAAAATACAAATTTATTGATTAGTACCCCAAAAAAAAACATTAAGAATTGATCGTAGGATTTGTCTTCGAGTTTCTTCGTGTCTCGTTTATTAAGACTCGAAAGGTCTTACATATCTCAATGTAACGAAATCTCACTCTAAGTTTCTCATCAATACCTCATCTCAATTCTTCTAGGAAAGACAAGAATGGAACTATTATTGCTCCGAGAATTTTTCACCCGATCTGTTACGCGAGAGTTGAATTATATAAATAGTGAACGAATTGGTTTTTATAGATAATAAGTCGTAAACGAAATGATACTTGAACTCACTGTCCGTTTCTAAGAATAGAACTTCACGAGAGTCTAAGAAATACTAGGAGACTTAGATAGTTATTAGTTAATGTTTGGTAGATTGAAATCACAAACTTTATACAAGTACCCCAAGTTATGTGCAACCTTCTGATTCCTTCGACGTCCGGACTTACTTCCGGTACACTGACCCCCGCAGCCTGTTGGAGATGACGGGTTCAAAAGTAAATAAGTAGGTCAGTAAAAATTCTTTGTGGTGTTCCATGTTCAATAGTACGAGTTTCGTAGTGGCGAGACGAGATATAGGTCATCTCGTCTCACGTATCTATTATATGATAAGTCATCTGTTTACTCGTAATAACTACTCATCCGCTTGATCTGGTCAACTAAAGACGTTAGGTAACCCTAAGTTGGTACTAAGTGACACGCATACATACGCGTATACAATACATATACGAAGAAGTAAATAAAAGATAAAAGTGATTAACTATCTCAGATGAGTAGACGTCTTGTATCATAGAAAAATAGATTTGGAGTCTCAGGGGTCTTTTGGGTTATAATCTTTCTGTCTTTTGGTCTCGAAGGAAAGACAAAACTACTCCTTCAACCCTCTAGTACTACACACCGAAGTATAAACTCCTCTCCCCGAAGGGTCCACCGAGTCACCATTTCTTGGGTGGACGGTTACGTCCTCTGGTCCCAAGCTAGGGACCCAGTCCTCCTAGGGAACCTCTCTCTTTACCGATGGGTGAGGTCATAAGAACGGACCTCTTAGGGTACCTGTCTCCTCGGACCACCGATGTCAGGTACCCCGACGTTTCTCAGCTTAAGTCAAGTCAAGTCAGGGAGTCAGCACAAACTGAGAAACACTGGGGTACCTGACGTCGTGCGGTCCGGAGGGACAGGTAGTGGTTGAGGGCCTCAAGTGAGTTTGAGTGTAGGTAGCTCAGTCACTACGGTAGGTTGGTAGAGTGGGAGACAGCAGGGGAAGAGGAGGACGGAAGTTAGAAAGGGTCGCAGTCCCAGAAAAGGTCACTCAGTCAAGAAGCGTAGTCCACCAGTTGACTTGTCTGTGTGTAAACTCGTCTCAAGAACAAAACGGACTACAAAGACAGGATTAGGCCGAGTCGTCCCATAGTTTAACGAGTGCGGGAGAAACTCCACGTCAACAATAGGAGGACCACTGTGACCTTTGTGAGTTTCAGGACATGTTTTGGGAGAGGCAGAAACAGAAAGTCACGTGGGACCAACGGCACCTCTACGTCAGCGACGAACACTCTAGATCTACGAACGAGACAGCACGAGAGACCCTGTGTAGAAACCGGGGGTCTCTTTCTCCTACATAGGCATTAAATACAGTGATATTAATCTCCCAAAATAAAATTAGACAAAGCGGTTGACGACACCGACTCTAAGAAGCTTTTTAGGGAGTCACTATACCTTTAAAATAACAGAAAAGGTTTACTTTACTAACGGTCCTGGTAACGTCGGAGACCTTGACCGACCCCAAACAGTGGACGACTCGTCATGTCAAGACCTCAGAGTCCCCACTTTGTTGGGACTAAACGACGGAAATGGGAACTTTACTGAGTCACTACGACTCACGGTCAGGGACGGTGTTAGTATCGACAAGACATTAAGAACTAGATCAATATTTCAAAAGACGATCAACAACAAGTCAGCGATTCAGTACAGGTTGAGAAACGTTGGTTGGGGTACTTGACGTCGTGTTGGTCCGAGAACTCAGGAGGTGATAACGGGTCTCAAATGAGTTTAAGTACAGATAACTCAGCCACTACAGTAGGTGGGTAGAGTAGGAGACAGTAGGGGAAAAGGAAGGCGGAACTTAGAAAGGGTCGTAGTCCCAAAAAGGGTTACTCAGTCGAGAAGTATAGTCCACCGGTTTCATAACCTCGAAGTTGAAGTCGTAGTCAGGAAGGTTACTTATAAGTCCCAACCAAAGGAGATCCGAATTGACCAACTAGAGGAACGTCAGGTTCCCTGAGAGTTCTCAGAAGAGGTCGTGGTGTCTCACATAGACGGACACAGAGAACCATTAGTGGGACAGATGGAGACATATTACTGAGAACACAGTTCGAAGGTCGACTTATTGGAGTAATAGAACATGAAGTTTCGAAGAGATGGGTACACCCGTCCTGGTCCACATTATTTCACTGAAGGGTTCAGTGTCTGTTTTAAGAACCTTTTATAAAATTAAGACAGTTTTTCGTGGTAATTCGGAGTGTCACTGAGTCACTAGAGATACTTAATACTGACACTTACGACAAGGTTATAACGGTGGTAAGCTATAAAGATTTGTACTAACAAGTAGTTTGTATTGATCGTAATTGGAAATTCCTCGTTAAGAAGCTACGTAAAAAGTACTTATATAATAAGAACTCTTCCAAACATTCTATTAAATGAAAACACTTATTATATAAATGATTTATATAGGTTCATATCAATTTTTGTATAGGTGTTTTTATAACTTCATAGAATGATCCTGAATGACCTGAATGGTCCAGGTCACCAATTCTTAGGCGGAACGTTACGTCTACTGTGACCAAACTAGGGACCAGTCCATTGATTCTAGGGTGTACGCAATCCCTCCGCTCCGGACCCGTGGACACCCAGGGTTGATCTCTCTTCGGAGACGTAACGTTACCTTCCAGGGTACATATGTCGATTCTGTCTGCGTCGGTATATTCATTTATGTATTTGTAAAAAATTTTTCTTCATAGAATAGTTATGTATTTATCAATACTATATTTATAATGAAAAAGTTTAATATTATAAAATACTATTATATTTACCCCTATATAATTGTTCTTGTTAATTATAAGTTCTATTATATAAGACCCTTATATAAAAATTCCGTAAGTTAGAGTAAGTGAGAGACGAAGATTTAGAGATCGGTGTTGTTCTTTCTCGACCAATTCAATTATTTGATAAGACAATTCACATCGGTAATTCTTTTTTTCCACTTTTTTTTCTTTTTTTTCCACTTTGACCAGTTCAATTTGATTTGTCAATATTCTTTATTCATTTAGACTTTTCTAAAAGTGAACACTTTACCCGGTCACTAAGTTAATATATATTCATTTAACCGTCAATTCTCTTTACCGGACGAAAACCAGTCTTGTAAGGAGGAACCATAAGGTCCGTGACAGAAGTTATTAAAGTATTGGTCGAGTGAAAAGTCAAAATAGGACATTCGGAGAGTGATGAAACACAGGGAGCCACAGACGTCCCCTCACCAAGGTTTTCGGGGGTACCCATGGTTTTAGACGTCTACGAGTGTAGACAGTACGTTTTACGGTCTTGGTCCAGTAGCAAGGTCTAACCGTCCAAGTCGTAGGTGTCCAAGTTCGTTAGTCGTGTCGAAGGATGTCAGACTAATGTGGAAGTCTTATCACAAGTAGAAACTGGTATTCTAATTTTATTAGCTTCCTATTCTTTTGTAGGTCTTTTATGATTGTTACCTATCCCTTAGACATAATAGACTTCTTCTCTATTTCTAGATCTTTACTCATTTTTACCCTCTGTCTTTCCTTGCCAGTCGTCATCGACCAAAGATTGTAGTCTTAGAAACTCCCTGTGTAAAAACTCAAGTGTGAAATGACTCTATATGTAGTTCGAGGTTATGTGCACCGTCGTCGAGTAAATTTTCTTTTGAGTCAATTCAGTCTGTTTTTCGATCGTTTTATGACTTTTTTCACCCTCTCGTTAATCACTTCTCAAATGCTAAAAGAGATTTGTTCCCTTCAGTTGCTCCCAACCCGCACTACAGTATTGTTTACCTTAAAATTTTCCTTTACGACCTTAACAGCGATAAGGACTTTCAATTTTTATATACTAACAGAACGGACTAACATTTTTAATCTAAACTTTGGTTCATCTGAGGACTTCTTATTAAGAATATCTCTCGCGTATTCCAAATTTCTGTACGTATACAAATTAGATATAAGTCATTCATGAACAACGTGTGAATGTTTTACGATCCCGACGTGGTCCACGAAGTTTTTACCTTTCTGCAGTGGCGACAAAAGTCTTTCAGGTGTCAGACGTGTTCTGTTGTCCGTGTCTCTCTCGGTCCTCGTCCTGTCCGTACTCTCCGCGATCGCTTCGCGAGTGGAGTCCGTATTTCGACTTCTCTCGTGTGTGTGTGTTTTAGAATCATTAGTCTTATTTGGTATAAAGTTAAATTGCAAAAAGTTTTATTTTTAACTACGTTTGTAAGGGACTATTTCTTTTATAGGTACAAAATTTATTTCGTTCCAGTGACCATGACTGAAAAGGAATCCGAAGTACGGGGTTATGTCGAGTCGTGCTACGACTAGTCTTCATGTCCCGACCCCATCCGTCACGACTTCTCCAAATTTCTACCTCGTAGGTTTTGGCACTTCTCACCCTCGTTCCTTACTAGGTACTTTAACAAGGATCTCTTTACAGTCTCGGGAGAATTACGACTCAGACTCAATCGAACTATTTCTTCCCTTCACCATGGAGTAACACCAAAACTAAACGTAAAGAGATTATTACTCACTACAACTCGTAGAAAAGTACACAAACAATCGGTAGACATACAGAAGAAACCTCTTTGCAGATAAATCGAGAAACCGGGTAAAAAACTAACCCAGCAAATAAAAAGACCTTAACTCGACGTATTCAACGAACATATAAAAACTCTAATCAACAAACAGTCAACGAAGTAAACGATAATAAAAGAGGGTAAGTCTTCCGACAGAAAAGTGGAACGAATATAAAAGGAAACAACACGTCTTCGAAAATTAAAATTAATCTAGGGTAAACAAATAAAAACGAAAATAAAGGTCTTAAGACCCTCCACCTAGTATCTCCTAGGACGACACTAAATACAGACTCTCACAAAACGGATACAAGAGGAGATCCTCAAAATATCAAAGACCAGAATGTAAATCTAGAAATTAGGTAAAACTCAAATAAAAACACA